>NCQV01009680.1:0-18259 GCA_002740545.1 Lophocereus schottii | reverse complement strand
ATACATATACATATGCATACATACATACATGCATGCATACATACATACATACATACACACATACATATAAATCCTTCTTTATTCCTTTATGCCAATCGAAGGATGCTATCTAAAGAGATAAGGAGTAATGGAGACTTCTATGATAACATAGTATTGAATAGGTTACTGCATGCTAACTGCACATGGGAGCTATTGTTAAAACCTATATTGTCACCTAAATTTTCTTGCCTAAAATCTTCTTTATTCCTTCATCTCTCGCTTAGGGTTGAGGATATTTTATTGTTTTCCCTTATAATCACTTAACTTGGCCTAATTTCTCATTTTGCATATATTTTATCTTTGTTTTGGAGATTCAAGGGTGACTTTTAGTAGAAGAAGCTAAACAAAGAAAGGAAGAAAGAAATCAAGTGGGAAGCTAATGAACAAGCCACAATACGAGCTACCGCGCCTATGTCGACAAGCCAAAGTTGATTGAAACGACACTAGATGCCACGCGGAATGATATGGCTATACAGACCCTGCAGCCTTCAAGACCCAATCTCAAACAGTAACATGGGGTGTGTGCTGATCTATATGCTCATGATGTTATAGCCCCAGGAACCCAATGCCTAGTGTTTTTCTTTTGAGGGATCTTCTTATATTAGGCTTTCAATTAAGGTTGTAAGTACATTCTAGGATATTAATGCTTTAGTGTTTTAGAAGATTATTACCGTTGGATTCCACGTTCGTATTCATTTGAATTATCGGTTCTTAAATTCATTTTTTCAAATTCTCTCTCTCCTTCCCCCACTCTCTTGTTTATTGTTTAGTTCTTTAGTAGTTGTTAGTATGATATTTTATGATTTTTGCATTATGACTATGTTTAGCAGCTTACTCTCCCAACTCAGGTTGGGACTGACGCCAAGTATGCCTAGTTGAATCATGAGTTAACCACAAATCTTACTTGTTTCATGCTTGTGTTATTGAATTCTACTTTGCTCATAACTTACTCAATGAATTACTTGAAAGAATGTTCATACGTTTTTATTCGTGTTTAGGGGAACAATGAAAGGTGAAAGATTTGCCTAGCATGACTTACCAAATGGTTAGAATTTTGATATGAAAATAATTGAAGTTCTAATTCGGATCTTATAATCCTTTGGTTATTAGTCCATGAAAATAGGTGACTATAGTTATATGATTAGTCCTTAACCCTAGAAAGAGGAGGGAATGGGATAAATTGACAATCTATCCATTCATGTTATATGCTTGGGCAATTTGAATGGGCCAGTGATTGATTCGCTAGCATAATTGTGCTGCTAACTCCAACCTCAGTGTTTTATTCTTCTAAATTCTTAATTGTATTCTTAGTTGTTATCATTTTCTTAGTTTCAATAATTGAATCCCCAAGTTTTATTTGCCTAGATGTAATAATCGTGGATTTTGCTTAAAGCAAACTAATTTGACTAACTGTCTTATTGGCCATCGTTTTATTATATTAGCTAATTACTCTAATATTTTTGTGTTAGTTAAAGTGAGCTATTTTGTAACCTTTAGTTTCGAAATTACTTGTTATATGAATATGTAAAATTAGTAATCGGTCGAGAGTTAGGTTGAAGCAAGTTTGCGTGAGATTAGCAGAATGAATCGGCAAATCAATGCCAGATATTAAATGGGCTTAATCAATTAGGCCCAAAATCATTCTGGGCTATAATGTGGGCGAAAGAAAAATGGGTCAAAGATTTTTAAGAATTGTCAGGCGCTATCATTAGCCAAAACCGCGACATACTTTCTTCCCCTCAACACCTTCATTCTGTATCTGCTTTCCATAACCATTTTCTCCTAGACCCAACGAGATAGAGAGAGAAAGTAAGATCGATAAAGCGAGGAAGAAGGAGAGTCAAGCAGCAGCCATGCTGGGCAAAAGAGGGGAAAGAGTCCTGCAGTGGTAGCCACACTCCGAACATCAGCGACGGGGAGGCGTAGAGACTCGAGACTTGATGTATATGGACGTCATGTCCATTTCTATTGCCCAAAATCCAGTTCCTTAGAGGAAAGCCCAGTCACTTTTATGTCCTAGCAAGCCAACTCTGGCCCCTCCTCTTTGAATTTCATGGTAAAAGGCATTACTTGGAGTTTTATTTGAACATTAGGAAGCCTAAACTGTTTGCACCCCGGTCTGCCCAACAAATGACCGAATTTTCTAACCCTGGTTACCTAACCTTTAGGTAACTTATGAGACATTTAAAGTGCCTACCTTATACTTCAATATGTTTTCTTTCCAATAAATCAAGTCCTAGGGTCATTGGACTTCATTTGTTAATTCAACTCAGCTCTTAAACTCAAACTATCTAAGCTATAGTTTTGGGACAGTTTTAACCCAGTTTTGTCTTTTGCATTACTTAGGCCTCCTTGAGGTTTAAGTTTGATATTTTTTGGTATTTTAGTTTCTTAAGATCTTAGATTTTTGGCCATGTAAAAATATTTAGCCCAAGTCATGTAAAACTAGAGAAACAAGGTCATTTTGTAAACTGTGCCAGATTTTACCCCAATCTACCCGGTTTGATTAATTAGGTGTTTATGCATTTAAAAACCTAGTTTAACCTTTATTTCACATTATGGGGGATTATAGATGTCCTAGGATTTCCCTCAAGCAAGGAAATCAATGTCATGCCCGCTAAAAGCATCGAAAACAGCAGCACAAAAATCGAGTGGATTTAGCTTCTAGAACACAGTTGCTTCACAAGGAGGATTTCCCTCCTAGGTGGATTTGCTTGAGGTGTTCCCCTACTTTGTTGACTGCTAGGATAGCTGGTGATGCCCACATGGATCCTTGCATCCTTCCTTAGCACCTAGTAAGGTGTTAAGCCACTAAAAACCAAAGAGAAGACACCATGCGCATTTTGGTTGGTTAGCCATAAAGTGGGTAGCCTTTTTCCCTCTCTTCGATGTGGAACAAGCCCTCTTTTTGCTTGATTACATGCTTAATAATAAATGTAGAATTTGTAATAATTATTAATCAGACTCACGAATAGCAAATAGCTTAGTTAAGCTTGTTTTTGTACTTAACTAGTTTTAAGCTAGTTACAGCTAGATTGAGAGGTTTCCTAACCTTAAAGAAACCTCCTAATCCTTCCTAGGCAGCAAGTATGGATGTGTATAAGTAAGCACAAAGCTCACTTTTTAAAATCAGAATGTTATTGATTTGAAATCAAAGTTGAGCTTTACTCCTTAAGTGTGTGTGAAATATACTTTACTTGCTTATCTCTACTTATGCCAAGTAGGATGGTGATCAAGTGAGTCTTAACTTTTGTTTAGGTGGTGCTTCTGTATTCTAAACACAGCTAAGGGCCCTAAATTTGTTTCTAGTGGTATTTCTGTATCCTTGAACAAGCTTAATTTCTCCTTAGACTAGTCTTTAGTGGTGATTCTGTATCCAAAGATAGTTTAGTTTCTATCCTTTTTACCTTGATTACAATCTTTCTCGGATTTAGTCTTCATTCTTGAATTTAGTTAAACTTAATCCTTGATATATACATCAGCTTTGGCATTAGAGTAAAGTTTCTCCTTGGCCTGGTAATCACCCCTACATTCCTAAATTCTTTCCTAAACAAATTCCCCCTAACATAATCTCTTAAAAAAAAAAAAAGCCCACAAAGAACTGGGAAGCCATATCCTTTAGAAAGTTCCTCAAATTGAAAGATCAACTTGACTCCTTTGAGCTCAGGATGCAATAAATAGACCTCAAGATGCAATAATAGGAGGTTGATCTATACTTCCTCATGCTTGATATGAAAAAGGAACTTAGGCATCCCTTGTTCTCCAATGAATGATGCAAAGAAGACAACAAGGTGGATTGGGACCTACCCCCAAAATTTGATGAGTATGGAGATGAAGAGCTTTGAAAATTAGAGGGTTCAATGCTCCCGAGACAGCTATGATTCCTTCATTATATTGCAAAGAAGTACTCCATCATTCTCCTTCTAAATCCACATGTTTCGACCAAGAAGTTGAGGTTGACAATGTAAAGAACAAAGAAACCTATGAACCCCTACTAGGGTTGAGGGCAAGCCTTTTTTGACATGGGAAGTGTGATGTATATGGACGTCATGTCCATTTTCATCGCCCAAATTCAAGTTCCTTGGAGCAAAACCCAGTTCACTCTCATATCGCACCAAGCAGGTCCTGCCCCTGCTCTTCGAATTTTATGGCAAAAGACATTACTTGGAGTTTTATTTAGAGATTAGAAAGCCTAAACTATTTGCACCTGGGTCTACCCAACAAATGACCTAACTTTCTAACCCTCGTTACCTAATCTTTAGGTAAATTATGACATTTTTAAAGTTCCTACCTTATATTTTAGATGTTTTATTTCCAATAAATCAAGTTCCAGGCTCACTGGATTTCATTTGTGATTTCAACTCAGTTCTTAGACTCAAACTGTCCAGGCTATAGTTTTGGAACAGTTTTAACTTAGTTTTATCTTTTGAATTACTTAGGCCTCCTTGAGGTTTAAGTTTGATATTTTTTGATATTTGGCTCCTTATGATCTTAGCTTTCTATACATGTAAAAAGATTTGGGCCACGTCATGTAACAATAGGAGAAACAAGGTCATTTTGTAAACCACCTAAGAGTGTGCCCTAATATGCTAGGTTTGATTAATTAAGTGTTCATGTATTTAAAAACCTAATTTAACCTTGAATTCTCATTAGGGGAGATTATATATGTCCTAAGGTTTTCCTCCAAGTAAGGAAATCCAAGTCATGCCTACTAGAAGCATGGGAAACAAGAGAATAAAAACTGAGCAGATTCAACTTTTAGAACCCGATTGCTTCTCAAGGAGGATTTCCCTCCTAGGAGGGTTTGCTTGAGGGGTTCGCCTACTTCATTGGTTGCCAAGGACAGCTGGTGATGCCCACATAGATCCTTACATGTTTCCTTAGTGCCTAGTAAGGTTTTAAGCCACTAAAACCAAGGAGAAGACACCAAGCGCATTCTGGTTGGCTGGTCGTAAAGTGGGTAGCCTCTTTCCCTCTCTTTCATGTACAGCCATCCCTTTTTTTTCTTGATTACATACTTAGTAATGAATTTATACTTTGTAGTAATGATTAGTCAGACTCATAGATTGTAAATAGCTTAGTAAAGATTGTTTTTATACTTAACTAGTTTTAACCTAGTTTTAAACTTGATTAAGAGGTTTCCTGAGAATGAAGAAACCTCCTAATCCTACTAGGCAACATGTGTACATTTTTATGAGGCCTTAGAAGCCCCATTTTGTAAGAAGTTGAATACCTTTGAGTAAAACAAAGTTGAGTTTTGCTCCTTTGAGTTTGTTAAAGCACTCACTTGCTTGCTTAATTAGGTGGTGTTTCTGTATCCTAATTAAGGTTAAGGGCCTTAACGTTGATCTTGGTGGTGTTTATGTATCAAGATTCAAGATTAGATTCTATCTTTTTTGGATTCACTTATATTTAAGCTAGAATTCAGTTTGCATTCTTAACTAAATTTGCATTCTCTTTGAAATTGAGTTGAGTGTTTGTGTATCAAACACTAAACTTGCTCTTGGAGGTGATTTCTGTATCTAAGAACTAGTTTAGATGCACTCCATTCTGTAATTATTCATTTGGATTCATACTAATTTAAGCTTAAGTTCTCTTTGAACTTGGTTAACTTACGTTTTCCTTTTGAATGTAAGTTGAGTTAGGCTGCATATCCATCAAGACTCTGCTTCAAATTAGCCCAATTAACCTAGGAGAGTGGGTCCTTGGCTTAGATTAAGGTGCATAACTCCTAATTTCCAAAACTACTAGTAATTTTCAAAATTTTCTGATTTGATCATGGAAATCTGGTTGTGTTCTTGAGTTGATTTAATTATGAATTGAGTAACTATGGGATGAAGGAGGGATAGAATAATTTGAATAAGACTATTTAGGGTTGAAATTAAGATGATTTGAGGACACATTGTAGGTGGTGCTGTGACAAGGGAGCTGGGTACAAGTGTTGAATTGATGGAACTGCGAAGTGTTGTTTGTTGTTTTATTATTTCTGATTTCGTTAAAATAGTTCATGTCATGTTGAGGTGTTGCTCTTATTGTCCAAGTTGTGTTATTATGCTTGTCGCTCTAAATTTGTGCCTGGTGTTAATTTTGCTTAGGAATTAAGCTAGGGACGGGGGGGTTAGCTGGTTAGTTTAATCATGAATTGTTCCCTGAATCGGGCAGCAGTCGCCTCTACTCAGCTTTGATCTTTGCCCGACCAAACTGCATAATTGTGAGTGTAGTTGTTGCTAGTTGATGCTGACTATAGGGTGAGAAGGAACGTGGATCCTGGCTAGTTTAGTTTACCTATTTTTCCATGTTTAAAAATATGAATGTTATTGCATTTATAACCTAGAACACTGACATGAACATGGTGGATATGGAAAGGGCAGGTAGTGGGTTGAATCATTGTCTAAGTCATTAAAACATCACCTTTCAATTGATAAACTTAAGTGTTAAGGTTACGAGCACGGCTTTAAGGTTTCCTTTCTTATTAGTTTTGAACAAATTTAGCTAACCTAGGAAGTATACGAGTGACTTGAGCTGCCAAGTTCCTTTTAAGTAAAACTAACTCTAAGCGAGTTTCAGACTTATGGTTTCTAAAAACATATTCTAATAGCTTTTTATATGAAATTAAAGGGTCTATGGTTGATAAACCATTTACCAATCTTCTTTGCTAAGCTGAAAATTGCCATGCTTTTCAAAAGTTGGCTTTTGCCATTATTAAGGCGTTATTAGCCTTCTTGAAATTGGAAATGCCATTGTTGTATTATAACGAGAATTTCAATCCCAAGTGTGTTTGAAGTGAAATGCATTCAAGATGTTTTGGACTAGGAAGTAGGTGCATATTAAATGGACTTGGTTTAAGGAATAGACTCGATATGCGAGAATCCTAATTCCTAGGGAGCAGAACTAGAAGTGAGAGCTATGATTACTCACCTGATGACAACACTAATGTGTGAATCCAATGCCCTAAAAATGATTTCATTACCTACTATAAGTTAAAACTTTCTTTCTGATTTATGCTGATGCAAAGGTTTGGAAAAATACGTGAAGAAGGGCTCTTATTAAGCTATAAACGAATTTCTTAGATAGAAATCAATTATAGAGGATTAACTTGCCTTTGATAAGGCTTCGTTCCCTTTTTATGCGCTATTTTCTGTTTCCTACTAAAGAACTCAAGTGGTAGCTCTAAGTGGAATTCTTTGATGCTTAGTGTTCAATTGGGAGTCTAACAACCTACTGACATCAACGACTAGGATGAATTAGAGAATAGTTTGATTTTGGGATCTTGTTTGTGTCAAACATGTTACTATTAAATAAAATTTCTGTGTGATTGTTGCTAAAAAATATTGTGTGCAACTATTTTGTTTTCCTTATGTTAAGAATCATTCACTGAGTGTGTACTAGATCACTCCCTTTTTATTTCCCTTTTCCAAGTTCCGATTGATAAGGTATGAAGTAGTTTTGAGTGAGTTACTTATAGCTAGCTCTAGTTCAAATGCATGCATGCTGCAGGATTTTGTGTGTTACTATGTTACCCTTCATAAATGAATAGGCATGTTGTAATACGTATAAGCATATATACTTGCTCTAGCTATTTTTCTCCATATATATCTTAGGTACTTTTAATTACATATTTATTATATATAGACTTGAACCTAAGTGGCTCGAATGTATGACCCGAGGTGTTGATTTAAGTGCTAAATTTTAATATATTATGACTTCTGGGTACAATCAGCTCGAGTTGAGTTTTTATTTACTTTAGTTTCAAATAGAAGTCTATCACTTAAGTTCCAGCACACCTAGGCTTACCCTAAGTTACACTCTGTAACTTACTAAATCACTTTGATAAATCCTTTGTAGCCTTAGGGTTTTCTTCAAGAAGCCCTGGCGATGTGACATTATTCTTAGGAAAACGAAGTGTTGCACTAGATTAAGTAGTTTAGTTAGGTTTTATAATTGAAAGGGAGCTCCTCGTGGGACCGACCAGTGCTCAACAGTTACTAGCTACAGCTGCATCGTTTGCTTGTGATTTTAACTATAACAAGTTTTTGGTGTCATTATCTGGGAAAATGTTCCTTTCAATGTTAGAATCGATTAGAAAACTCTAGACTAGGCTTTTATTTTTTTTCATTTTGTAATTTTTAGTTCTTCTTTATTCTTGTATGACATTGCTTACGCTTAGTAAAGTGTTTGCTTTTTATGCACAGGAGAATTCAGGGCAATCATAACCTTATTCCCTTTGATCCTAATATCAAAGCAACTGTATGAAAGCGAGGTGCAGAAGCGAAAAGGAGGAAGAAAAAGGCAAAGATGGCAGGCGGAGAGGAAAACATGGTGTTCTGTGATCATGCTATGCCAAAAGCCACAGACGTCGATTCTTCTATTGTGAGGATGGTAATTGAAGCCAATAACTTTCAAATTTAACCGAATCTCATCGACTTTGTGGTGCAAAATCCATTCTACAATTACCCCTACAGAAGCCTAGTGTACACATTCATAGTTTTCTGGAGAAATATGATATGATCAAGTGCAGTAGGGTCTCTAGTGATGTTTTTGAACCTATGCTTTGTTCATTCTTCTTGATGAATAAAGACAAAGATTGTTTGTTGAATGAGGAACCTAATTCCTTTTCCACATGGAAAGGTTTTCCTCAACAAGTATTTCCTTCTTGGAATGACTATAAAGTTCAGAGCTGACATTACCTCTTTTTGTTCAAAAGGATGGAGAATCTCTCTATGAGGCTTGGAAGAGATTCAGAGACCTTCAGCGGTAGTGCCCTCATAATAGTGTTCTTGATTCGCTTCTTATCAATAGATTCTTTAGTGGGCTAGACCAATCGGTGAAGATTTATATAAATGCTACAGCTGTAAGAGCTTTTGTGGGAAAATCTATTGAAGTGGTAGAGGCTTTATTAAAGGAGATGACCTCTAAAAACTATCACTAGTCTAGTTAGAGCGCAACATCAAATAAGAGCAGTCAAAAGTTCAATGTGGATGCCATAACTAATTTAGCTAGCAAGGTAAAAACTCAATAGGATTAGTACTTCTCTTACTCTAAGAAACCCTTCCTATTCTTCAGGTGGAGTACATGCTATATATGAGACCCGTGGTGTGTAGGGATGCACATCTATTGAGTGCGATAATGGTCCTTGAGCATGCTATTGCTCTTAGAGTTTCACCCCAACACCATAAAACAATCCATACTTCAACACTTATCACCCTAACCTTTCCTATAAGAATATCCCACCCTACAGTCATAGGATTCTATGCAGTCATCTAGATTCTGGTACCGAGCTCCTTCCAATCTACAGCTTTATCCCCCCTTAACAACAGTCAGACTTGGATTTTCTTATGGAAAGGTTTATTTAGACCCAGACTAAGACTAATGAAAACCTCGGCGAGTCCATTAAATTGATCAATTGTTACACATCATGACTTCCACCAGAAGGCGATGGATACCCAAAGTACAAATATAGCTTAACAAGCTAGGCACCTATCTCGTCCTTAGGGGCATCTACAAAGCCAACCCAATTCCAATCCTAAAGGTCACATCAATGCTGTTTAGAGTTAGTGGAGAGCCCCGTAATGGTCATTCGACAGATAAATTCATTTCTTACTTTTGCAAGAATAAAGGAGCTAAAGCCAAAAGTCAGCTTAGTTTAAGGGAGACCTGTAGTCAGCCACCTATAGTTCGCCCTTACAAGTTACTCTTCCTTTCCCTCAGATGGCGTGACGATTCAAGCTTTTGCCTTGGTTTATTAGATTGCTGGATATGATATGAAGTATTTATGTTAATGTCAATTTCTTAGAGGATCTCAAAGAAGTACTTGAAATTTTTGGGGTAGCTTATTTCTAAGAAAGACAAGCTTGAAGAGGTCTCGACGGTTCCCATTACAAAGGTGTACAGTGCAGTCCTTCTAAGTAAGTCCCCATGCAAGCTGTAGATCTAGGTAGTTTCTTCTTTCCTTGTTATATAGGGGGACTTAGAAATTAAGAGAGCTCTTTGTGATTTTGAGCTAGTGTAAGTTTGATGTCATTCCCTCTCTCTACAAGAAGCTTCAACTGTAGGATTTGAAACCCATGAACATGACTATTCAGTTAGCAGATCGCTCCATCATACACCATTTGGGTATTTTGGAAGAGATTTCAATTCAGGTGGTACATTTATCACCTCATGTGACTTTATAGTTATGAATATGGACGAAGCTCTCAGGTCCCTATCATCTTGTGGAGGCTTTTTTCTAGCTATTGTAGGGACACTAATTGATGTGTCTGCAGACAAGGTATCCTCTAGCTATGTAGGGAGAGAGTTGATATAACCCTCCAATTTTCACAGCCTCTCTAGTTCCTCCAATTGTTGCATTCCCTATGGCTTCTACTGTTGCCACTACTGTTTCTAGGATTAAGGTGTTCAATAGGGATAGGATGGACCAAAAGAGGTCTTCTGCTGCATTTGAACCGGCTCCATCAAGCCCAGCTAACTTTAAAGGCACTTTTGTTCGTCCCAGGATGGTGGTTGTAACACCCATACTCCTAATCATCTAATTAACCTTGGTTAACTAGACATTAGCAACTAATCCTATAATAGAATTAGGATTAGGGCACTGCCATCTTCTAAAGGATAAGGCTTGGTTAATTATTTACATGAACATTATAAGATCTTCTATGGTACATGAAAATCAAATGAAATGAAATTTGTATGTGCTCGGCCTCAAATGAAAGTCCAATGCCTGTAAAACATACTTGTTTATAACCCCAAAACTTTACATAATGTCACTGTGATCTCGTCTAGACCCACTGATAGTCTTGTAGCTTTGTTTCTGTTGCCAGCTATCTGAATTTTCCTAGATACTCCACCTAAACAGAAAAATACAAAATTATTAAGAGTCAAATTTGAATACATTTAGCCCTACACTATAAAAATAGAAAGTCATTTTTCAATAAGTGGCCACGTTCTAATTCAATTTAGTTAGAAATGTGAGGGGGAATTATATTAAAACTATTACTGGTTATCATTTGAAAGTGAAACCCAAATTGATGATCTCATATATACAATGCGATCATTGCTTGAAGTGCACACCTTCCAGGCCGATAAAGAAGCTTAAGCTGAAGCCGCGCAGGTGAATTGATAGGGCTATGCCCCAATAACTGATAACTGGTGGGTTCACTTGATTATGTGACCAAACAATGCTTGAAAATAATTCATTAAATACTTCCATATTATGAGGTTTTCAAAAATATTTGTGAACTTTTGAAGGGCGCACACAGTAGATGTACCTAAACTTTTGAAATGTATCTCCCTTTTACGAAGTATTGGTTCATGGCTTAGTAATGACCAAAAAAAAAATAGTCTTGTTTCTGCTTCAAATGTATATTTTTATGGTTAATAGGCTTTCAAATAATATTTTTTAAGTAATTTTTTATTATTAGTTACAATCTCAGTACGTAGCTTACAGTTTTCTTTGGTATTTTCTTAATTACCAATGCATCCTCCATTAGTTACTTAAAAACATAAATTTGATTTTTATTTTCACTTTATATTATTATAATAATTATTATTATTAGTATTAATGTTATTATTGTTATTATGGGCATTAGTTGTCTTTATTATTGTTATTATGATCGTCATTGAGAGAAGTGTTATCACTAGCTACTAGAAAATATATTATTTTTAGGCCAAATGAACCTATCTCACTTTTAATTATATATCCTTGGGAAATACCCACACTTAAAGTCATTCTTAACACTCATTAATATCCACCATTATCATTGTAATCAAATTATACATGAAACTCAGTATTGCCTTTAAATCTGTAATCCCTCTTAATTTCTAGATTAAGTACACCTCAATTAACTTGGTTGCTCTCTATTTGGTTTGAGTTATAAAAAGAATATATCACCATCAACCCATGAAATAATCTTTAGTCACATCTTGGAACCATATTAACAATTAATCAATCACTCAAATTTACACATTCACATCTATTTCAATTTCTCGATTTAATTTCGAGATTGACATAGCACCACCTCAATCACACTATAAAGATCACGCCCCACAATTACCTTTAACTACTGTGCTTACTTAAATTTACACATTCACATCCATTCCAATTTCTCAATTTAAAATCAAGATTTACATAAAGCTAATTTATTTGAAAATCCTTCCCAATTACACCTTTCCGTCTTTTCTCTTCCTCTTCAACCTGAAGCTCCCTCTCAAACTTTCATGGCGACATTCAACACACTCACACAACTACTAATTTTCTTTAAACTCGCCCAAAATCCTCAAAATTCAACAAAAATAAAAACCCACACCTCATGTTCAATTCCTAATCATTCCATGAACACCCACAACATCAACTTACCCAAGTCCGCAAAATTGCCATTCTAGTTGTAAATTCACATCAATTAGAATTTATTCAAGCTAGAAAATAAACTAACTAATCAAGTTAAGTAAAATAAGTGGAAATATACAAGGGGGCTTAAGATTCATCTTCAAATCCACCAATTAAACCAGTTAAGGAGGAATTGAGAAGTGATGGCAGATGGTGCTGATAGCTTCAGGAGTCTAGGGGCAGGCGGATAGGCAGCTAATGGTTGGATAAGGGCTGGTTAGGCTAGGCATAGCAAAGGGGCTTCAAAGGAACAGGGGAAGTGGGGTGTTTGCTACATGGGGTTGAAAAGAAAGGTGGGTTAGTTTTTTTAAATCAATTTTAATTCACCCCCCCCCCAATCTAGATATGTAGTATTTTTTTATTTTTGTTTTCCTCTTTGTTTTCTAAAGAAAATTCTCTCTTCACTCATAATTATTTGGAGTAATACTTGGAGTTATCTTAGTAATCTTACAAATTATTTAGAAGAAAAATTATAAGTTTAGCCCATTTTGATTAACATGTACTTTTTATTTATTAATATTTCATTTATTCACGTTTTGGTTTTGTTTACATAACTTAAGTGGCAAATTATAAAAATAATATCTTTCATGAAAAATTATAACTTTATAAATGGGATATTTTTTATTTCTTTATTTCTTTATACATTCAGAATGATTTTATATAGGGCATGATTAAATTTTATTTTGAGAACCTTTTGTTATCTCAACCTAAAATCACATAAACATTTCAAATGTTGAATTGAAATATAGCACTCAACTTTGTTAAATTGAAATTAACTAAAGTCATTAGCATGAATTTGGTTTAGCCAGTTACAGTGGTGGATATTACATTGCTATTTGATACTTCAATTGATTCACCTCCCCCACTCCGACCATTATATGCCTAAGGTAAAGATCAAGCTAAAGACCTAAAACAAGTTTTTCTCAGGAAACAACCTAAGTATTTAATTGCTTTCACACCAAAAGTCATAATAAAGAATTACGTGTTATTCCTTCCTTTCTCCTTCTCCACTGTTTCCCTTTTGTAGTACAATTGTCTTTCCTTCCCTTGTTCCTTTATTAGACCTTTTCATTGAGGACAATGAAGATATTATGCATAGAGGATGGCCTTATAGCTCTTTGTGTGGATTTGTGTATTATGGGGTGTAGTTAAGACGACATATCTTGTATTTACATCATATAAGTAGGATCTTATATTAGATTATTTTTGCATCCTCCATTTAGTAAAGCATGTAGCTTAATTAGACCATAAAAGTTAGATGTTTTATCACTAGAGGAGCATTGATCGAGTTGGTCATTGATAAGCTTTCTAAGTAATCTTTCTTAACCTTAACTCCATTATCCTCTATGTGTTTTATTGTTTTCTTAGTTAGATTTATTGTTTTTGAAAAAAAACAAAAATTTTGATAAATTGAAAAAACTTTGCAGAAAAATTTTTGAAAACCTTTCCTATGATGATGATGCAAAGTTTGATAGTTGATTGATTGACATGATTGTGTATCTAGATGTGGTTTGTCATGGTATAAATTTTGTGAAAAATTGAGTTGACATTGCCAATTAGGATTATTTTTCCTTGTTTTCCATGCCAATTGCCCTTGAGAATCATGTGGCTTGGTTTGGTTGACCTTGATAAGTGACATGTCTTGAAGTAAGTTGTATAGACTGTAGGATGTTAACATGTGAGACTTTTTTAGCCTAGTGACCATTCATTACATGTAGTTTCATATTTTCTTTCATGCATGACTTCTCCATGAGTGCACCTCTAGAACTTGACTTGGTTCTAAATGATATCACATTTTGATATTATTGATGCATTCTTTGTTTTACATAGCTACATAACACTAAAAATTGTCCATTGATGTATGATACCCCTTTTGTTAGCCCTTTATGTCTTTCCCTGTTTTTATTATTAGACAATATTTATTGTACCCTTCGTCCATGCATCATTCCTATAGCCTTACCAAAGTCTAATGGAGCAACTTTTTTATAATAAGTTGGCTATATTTTGATGATTGATTCATCGTTTGCGTGTTTCTAATAGTGGTTTGTGAATTAAGGGGTTGTGAGCTGAGAATTTTTATTTCCCATGTCATTCAAAATATCTTGATTTTACTTCTTGAAAAGAAAAAGAGCTGAGAAAAATGAAAAAAAAAGTGAAAAGGAAAAAAAAAGGAGCAGTTGTGTATAAAGTGTTTGCCATGGTGATTGATTCAATAAACCTTCCTTGTGGTCTTTTGTAGGGTTTGGGTTCGTTTTTCAATTGGATGTGAACTTGGTGCTTTGCCACTTCTTGTTATGGAAGTGCTCTTGTTCTCTGGCCTTTTAGCTAACATGTTCACTTTTCTCAAATTATTCCACTTCATACCCTTAACCTTAGCCCCATTACATAATGTTTGTAACTTCTCATGATTGGCATCTAACATCAAGTGATGGAGAATTGAGATTTCTATCAAGCTTATGACAGTCTGCATGATTGCTGTAAGTATTGAGTGTGCCCAAGTTTAACATCTAACACATTGGGAGGAGTGTTCCACCTTATCCCAAAGTGAGGTTCTACTGGTCATACTTGTCCACCGCTTATTGAGGAATGTCATGCCTGACTATTTAATTTAATATGGGATATCTTGTAACACCTTCACCCTCCCTATGTCACGAGTAGTTATCAAGAATGGCTTCAAGGATCGTCAGCTGGTCCCACAAACCACCACAAGCCTTTCCGGGTGCTTCATCTTCATTTATATGCTGCTTGGAAAACTTTTCAGAATGTCACACATCATAAGATTTCTCCACAACAAGCACGTTAACTATGGAGTTCTTAAGAGTAGATTTCCCGAAAATAAAGGTGTACTTTTGATGGTATATGTAATAGCCTCAGTCAAGACATGATCTCTTTCCCCAAAAACGTAACTTAATAAAATCATATAATTACATTTTTATTTTCAAAGAAATTCAATTTCATAATTGTAACAAAAACATAATCAAAATAGAGCATACTTCAACTCAAAATACCTTTCATAATTTTCCCAAACTTCATCACACAATTAGAATTCTTAGGAAGCTCAACAATGGTCTTTTCATATCTAAGTTATGTATTAAACATACAAATAATCCATAATTATACTAAACAAGGTACTTTAACTCAAAAATTCGTAACTCACAGCATACACATCCAATCGTTACCGAACTTTGCAGGAAATTGAAAAATAAGATATATATTCTAACATATTAATTTCATGATTTATGTCCTGGCCAATCATTCCCAGAAATTCAAATAGTCGGCCAAAATAATCAAAAATCTACAAATTAAACTCCAAAATTCATAACTTTTAGCATACATAACCAAAATTCACAACAATTTACCAGAAAACACTAAATACCATGGGGAATCTACAATAATATTTTGATAATTTTTCTCCAAGCAAATCCTTCAAAACCAAACTAAAACAGTAACTGAAATCAAAGACCAAAACAGAGCAGTCCCAATCAAAAATTCGTAACTCCTAAAATACACTTCCAAAATTCATCAAAATTTACAAAGATTTACCAGACATCCTCATCAGTTTACAATAAAATTTTCATAATTTTTCAAGTATCCAATAATTCCCAGAAAATCCAACAGTACACAAATCCTTGAAAAATTCGAAAATTCACCATAGTTTTCTACTCTCTTGCGCATCCAAATACAAGCAATCAACCCAAAAATCCATAGTTTAGCACGTATTTGGACGAATTCTCAACATATCCATCAATTCACAACATCCATAGAATTCAAAAATCACACCTTTTAGCACGTATTTAGAGTTTTAGTCTACTAAGCTTTAAAACATCAAATTCATAACTTCAATTGATTCCCAAATTCGAATCATAAATCAATAAATTAATCTTGCCCTAATCAATTTTTAGGTTGAAAAAGACAAGAATTACTCACCTTGAATTGAAATTAAAATCAAAATCAAAAACTGTAATCCTCTTTTCCTTCTTCTTCTCCTCGTCTTCTTCTTCTTCTTCTTCTCTTCTTCTTCTCCTCTCTGCCTCTCTCTGCTGTGTGGTGTACGTGTGTGAAAAAAAACCCCCACCCCCTTATAAAAATAGCACACCAACTTTGACCCGGTCAAGGTTGGTCAAACCGACTTTGACTCGATCAAAGGTTGACTTTGACTTTTTTTTGGGGGGGAACAAAGCCTTAGTAATATACTCACTCAACAAATTATTCCCAAAACACAATCATATTAACTTAAAACACAGATATATATATCTAAAATAAAACACGTAAAATACATACACATTAATTAGGAATTCACACTTGAATTAAAATTAGTAATCAAAAATTTCGGAGCGTTACATCCTTCCCCCCTTAAAATAAGTTTCGTCCTCGAAACTTACCATCACCAAGTTTCTAATCTCAAGTTCCATGTCATACAAATTCACATTGCAACTCAAGTCACGTGGAGCACACATAATGCACAGAATCACTTAGATACACATCATCAAACATATAGCCAATCACATGCGCACACAAGCCCTATATGTATCTTAAAGTCAATCACAAGCTCATAGGTGTTTTGAATGAACCTTGAAATCCAAATCCAAAGCCCAATTTAAATCCAAAAGGATTTCCACATCATAACTAAAGTCCAAATTCAATCCAAAACCAATTTCATAACATAACCAAAGTCCAAACCCAATGCAATTACCATTTTCATAACATATCCAAAGTTCACATCCAATTCCAAAGTCCAATTCCAAGCCAAAAACAACTTCATAACATATCCAAAGTCCAAATTCAAGCCAAAACCAATTTCACAATACATCACATATTCTTATCTGAATGCAAAACTTTTAGTTTAGGGGTAATCAACTTATGGCCCACACAAAAACCATCACAACGTAGGGGTGACAAACATATCCTGGTGGCCCAGGAACGGCTCAAACATATGGTACCAACCCATGGTGGACCAACCGCAACTCATTCATATGGTCCCAACCAGGCACCCAACGCTCTAAAGGACGCGAACTGCCCACAATACAAACCATGGAATCGCATTCATATCCTAGTAAGTTTAGGCTGAAACCTTCCTCACTAGGGACCCACATGGCTCACACACATACACAAGGTCGACATTCATATCCCAGGGGATTGGTTATAGCCTCTCCCACTAGGCGGCCTGAACATAACGACAGTTACTACTATGGTCGTAGCTCTAGAACATTCTGCAATAGCCTCAGTGACATGATCTCTTTCCCCAAAAACGTAACTTAATAAAATCATATAATCAGATTTTTATTTTCAAAGAAATTCAATTCCACAATTGTAACAAAAACATAATCAAAATAGGGCATACTTCAAGTCAAAATACCTTTCATAATTTTCCCAAACTTTATCACACAATCAGAATTCTTAGGAAGCTCAACAATGGCCTTTTCATGTCTAAGTTATGGATGAAACATACAAATAACCCATAATTACACTAAACAAAGTATTTTAACTCAAAAATTCATAACTCACAGTGTACACATCCAATCATTACCAAACTTTGCAGGAAATTGACAAATAACATATATATTCTAACATATTAATTTCATGATTTATGTCGTAGCCAATCATTCCTAGAAATTCAAACAGTCAGCCACAATAGTCAAAAATCTGCAAATTAAACTCAAAAATTCATGACTTTTAGCATACACAACCAAAATTCACAACAATTTACCAAAAAACACCAAATACCATGGGGAATCTACAATAATATTTTGATAATTTTTCTCCAAGCAAATCGTTCAAAACAAAACTAAACAGTAACTGAAATCAAAGACCAAAACAGAGCAGTCCCAATCAAAAATTCGT
>NCQV01009656.1:14036-27126 GCA_002740545.1 Lophocereus schottii | reverse complement strand
CAAAGGAGCATTACTTTTGGCCTCATATGTTAAAAGATATCCTAGACTTAATCAAGAGATGTGCTACTTATCGAATGGCCAAGAGCCATGTGCCTCCCTTAAGTGCTTTGCACACCATTGCCGATTCCCCAAGGGCCTTAGCTAGATGTGAGCATGGATTTTATGCTTGGTCTACCACGCACTCAATGTAACAAAGACTCCATCTTGGTGGTGGTAGATCGGTTTTCAAGAATTGCTCACTTTGTTGCTTGCTATAAAACTAATGATGCTTCTGACATTGCCTACCTATACTTCAAAGAAGTTGTGAGACTCCATGGAATTCCCCTTTCTATTGTTTCAGATAGGGATTCAATATTCCTAAGTCACTGTTGCATTTCCCTTTGGAGGAAGTTGGGCAAAAAGTTGAAGTTTACCACCATATGCCACCCTCAAACGGATGGCCAAACCAATGTGGTGAACCAGACCTTGGGAACCTGGGTATAGGTTCTTGTGAGGAAGAACATGAAAGCATGGGATCTCCTCCTAGCCCATGCTAAATTTGCCTACAAACAAGCCCTCAGTAGAACTACAAATGAGTCCCTATTCAAAGTAGTGTATGGGTGTAACCCTCTCAGTCCACTTGATCTCTTGCCCATACATCAAGAGTAGATGAATGCCGAAGCTAGCAAGAGAGTGAAAGAAATCCAAGAGCTCCATAAGAAGGTCCAGGAGCAAATTGAGAAAGCCAATAAGAAGTACCAAAGCCAAGCCAATAACCACCGGAAGCAAGCTTTGTTCCAACTGAGAAACCTTGTTTGGGTTCACCTTAGGAAGGAACGATTTCATTTCAAAAGGAAATCTAAGCTAATGCCCCGGGCTGATGGACCCTTCGAAGTCCTTGAAAAGATCAATGACAACACTTACAAGGTTGACCTCCCGGGGGAGTATGGAGTTTCTTGTACATTCAATGTTGCCGAACCCAAACCATACATTGATGATGATAACCTTGAGAATTTATGGGAAAATTCTCTCCAACAAGGGGAGGATGATGCACCCATGGAGGACGCACCAAAGGAGCATGAGAATGATCAATTCATCAGCCCAAGCCCACAAGAAATCAAGGCCACAGTTTCACTTGTCAAGGAATTCCAAGCGGCCTAAAATTCTGGTTCAGCCTGTGAAAAGGCTGAACTTTGCTACCTTATAACTTGAGTTCTAGGTAGGTGGGGGAGGTTATTGTTGCAGCAAAAGAAACTTAAGAAGTTAGGAATCCAACAAATCAAGTTTCAAGTCATTTGGAGATCCTTTGGTTAGTTAACTTTAGCTCCAAAGTCAACTGCTCTAGAATTCATTCGCAGCAGCACTTGTTGAAGCAATCAACGAATGGATGGGCTACTTCCACCACTGATTTGTTGGGTTTCTTAGCACCAAAATGTGTCATAATATTTTTCCTTGCTCCCCCTTAAAGATGGTGCATTTGTTCCAAGGTATTTGCTATTAACCAGCGCTAAAGCTCATGAAACACCTTTTTAATCGGTTTGTGCTATTTTGCATTTTTTGCTTAATCTAGCTTCTCAACACATGTTTTGAGACTAATCAAAGCGCAAATCAACTGTATAAAGTACATGTGAGGTGTTGTGATGGTAGTAATTAGATTATAGTAGGTTTAGACACGATTTTGATGTAGACTTAAACCGAATGTGTTGTCAAGCTTTAATTTCTCTTACGTACTTCGATTAGCAAGTGTTTAGTGATGGTTCCCATGCTATTTGGGACATGAGCGGTTGCTGAGAAGCCTTTTAATAGCCTTCTTCGGTCTTGTGTTCATTAGTCGTTGAGTAAAAGTAAGGTCGAGTACAAACTTCCTCTTGTGTTTTCTTTCTTACTTATCTCTAGCCTAGCTCTCTAGAGTGGTGTTAAAGGGTCCTTAAAGATTAATTGAGTGGTGTTATCCTATCTTATTGATCCTTAAGGGGAGCTCTAAGTAACCTTGGTGGTGATATCTTAACCATGGAAGCTTATTTGATCTCATACCAGTTCGTGCAAGCTAAACCAAATCCAATTCTCCTTCATTACTTGAGATCTCTTCTTGGTTTCCTTGCCTAGGTACTTTGAAGTGCATCAGTTTTAGGTTGTTTTGTGGGGTTCTTTGAGAAGTAAAAGATGGGTTTTTTATGAGGAAATCCAGTGTAGTTTAAGGGTATGTGTGCATAAGAAAGTGTTTGGTCAAGTTTATTTCGAGAAGGAAAAGTGCGATGGATCATGATAGGGAGAGGTGTAGCTTCACCACGATTTTCATAACAAGGGTGGAAGAAAAAAAGCTTGGCAAGGATGAAACCAATGCAAAGAAATGTGATACAAACTCAAGAACACAAACCTGGATTAGCTCTAATACCAAATGGAGCATGACGTTGATGAGCCGAATATAGCTTGCTTGAGTTTAGTAGCTAATTTCCCTTCTGCCTAAGGTATGACTTGGTCTAAAGGCTAAGTCACCCACCAAGGCTAAGGAACCGCGAAGAAATGCCTAAAGGCTTAGCCACCAACACTTCTATAAAGGTATCACTCAAGACTCGCCACTTTAGAAATAAGGATAAAGAGAAATGAAATTTTTAAGAGAGAAAGCTTTGAGCTCTTTTCATACCATTCAAATTTGAGTTCTTACAACCTAAGGGCCTCTCTTATATAGGGGAGCCTTTAACAAGGTACAAAAGAGGGAAAAAGGGGCCATACAATGTCCATAAAGTAGGAGGAAAGCAAAAACCAATGCAAGGACAAAAGATGAAAAGTGCTTTATGCTTTTTGTCAGCGGCTTTTTAGATTACAGCTACCAACTTCAAACAGCTATATTTCCTAGGTCTCTTACTAAAATTAGGTGAAAAAATGGTTCTTAGAAAGCTTAGAAAGTAAGATATCAAAGGGCTTATGTTAGAAGAACTTTCGAGTTGCCGTTTAGGAGATATAGGTGAAAAGGTGTAGCATGTGTAGGTGAAAATAGTTTATGCAGCATCTGGGAAATGGATCCCATTGACTTATTACCCAATGACTTAACCTAGAACTCTTTATATGTCCTTCAAGTTGACATATTAAGGATTCTAAAAAGGGCATTTTGAGCCTCTTAAACCTAAATTAAGCTTAAGTGATCAAGCTTGTTAAACCAAGTATGTGCGCTGGCTTCTAGGCATTTTCTGAGCATGCTACTATTTTGAGCTCAACCTATTCTTGCCATGGGTTTGACCTCATTTTCATGAATAAACCACTTAGTTGGACTCTCGACCTTCCTAAGATAGCAGAGTAACACATCCTAAGTTCTTAAGATGGCCTTTGAATTGGATCTCCAAATCAGTGCACAGGCCAAGTCCTTGGGAATGGAGCTTTTGAGAACTACGGAGAAGTTGAATGTTTTATTGGACTGAATTGAGCATGGAATTTGGTTCACCAAAATGGCTACTTGTTGAAAGGAGTACAGCTGTGTATTCCTAAGTGTAGCACCTAGGAGCTCCTGACTAGCGAAGTTCATAGTCGATCATTGGCTAGTCATTTTGGTGAATCCAAGTACTCAACCATGTTAAGGGAACTGCTGGCCAGGAATGGAGAAGGATGTTTAAAGTGTCCTAAGAAGGTGTGGAACATGCCAACCTACCAAGAGTCACACCGTACCCCATGGTTTGTATACGCCACTTCTAATTCCCCATCAAACTTGGGTGGACGTGAGCATGGACTTCATTTTGGGTCTACCTAAGACTCAAAGGGGCAAGGATTCAATATTTGTGGTAGCAGATAGATTTTTAAAGATGGCATATCTCATACCTTGTAACAATACCAATGATGCTACACATATTGCTAAATCATAATTCAAAGAGGTAACTAGATTACATGGTATCCCTAAATCTATTGTTTCTGATACGGACACAAAGTTTCTAAGTCATTTTTGGATTACCTTTTGGAAGAAGCTTGGTACTAAATTAATGTACTATACCACATGTCACCCACAAAAATGGTGGGCAAACTAAGGTGACTAATTGAACCTTAGGCACTCTCCCAACAGCGTTGATTAAACCTTATGCCAAAGCTTGGGATTTACTCTTGCCCCATGCTGAGTTTGCAAACAATAAGGCACCAAGCAATGGTACTGGTCTCTCCCCTTTTAAGGTGCTATATGGGATTGATTCATATAGTCCCATTGATCTTACCCCACAGCCTTTAGACCAAAAACCAAGTGCAGATGCAGCAGTAAGTGTAAAAGAGATTCAAAAGCTCCATGACTTGGTAAAGGCCAGAATTGAGAAGATAAATACCTCCTATGAAGCCCAAGCCAACAAGTATAGGAGAAAGATGGTTTTTTTAACCAGGAGAGCCAGTATGAATCCACTTTAGGAAGGACATATTCGCTTCCAAAAGGAAGAACAAACTAAATCCAAGAGCTAAAGGTCCATTTGAGGTCTTAGAGAAGGTAAATGACAATGCGTACAAGGTTGATTTACGAGGAGATTACGAAGTATCAGCAGATTTAAGCCCCTTCCATGCAGATGACTCCTAAGTAGATTTGAGGATCAAATCTTTTCAACAAGGGGAGGATGATCGAGTCCTACCTAGCCAAGACTAAGTTCATGTTTAACCAAGTCTAAATCATCCAAGAACAATGTCCCAAGTGCAAAGGATGGCTCACCTTTTGCTAGAAACACAAACAGAACCCTACGGGTTCAACACTGTTTTCAAGCCCAGTTTGTGTTTCTAATTACTTAGGCCTCCATGAGGTTTAAGTCCTGAATTTGTATATATTTTTCGTCCTTAAGATGTTAATCACCTGGTATAAGTGATTAAATCAAGTTATGGCAAGTGGAAGATGAAGAACCAGGTTAATCTTTCAAACCATGCAGGTTGGAAATCAGTTTAGACCAGTCCAGATATTTGATATTTTAAGTGGGCAAATGGACTCTAAATTGCATAATTCAACTTGGTAGAGTTAGAAGACTTCTAGAGCTTTCCAACCATATGTGGCAAGCCAATTCATGCGCATGTTTTGCATATGAAACCTGGCCTTCAATCAGAGCTGGAAAACTACCAACTACTACCCGATTTCACCTAATTGATGTATTTGGTGGTTGAATCCCTTTTCGGCGTCCACTCCATGTCAGTTGGACACAATCATGAAGGAACCACCATGTTATCCAATGAGAAGCAAGTGAAGAAGACAGCTTTATTCTTAATGGCCACACGGAAAGAAAAACCAGCAAGTCAACATCACTACTTTTCTTCACTTCAAGGCAACTACTTATTAGCTTAAATTACCTACTTAGTAACAACTTTAGCTTTCATCCAAATGATTAAATAGACTCAATGGTTGTACTTAACAAGGATTAAGCTAAGATTAACATTAGAACCTCATGGGTTAGCTAAAACCGTGAACTAGGCAAGTTGAAGAGGTTACATAATTATCAAGAAACCTCACTCCCTAGGCTTCAGCTTCTTGGTTACATACTAGTTTACCTTTAAGGATTTTATATCCCTTATTTTTCAATCAGATTTCATACATTTGAAAAGAAAGAAAGAGAGCTTTGCTCTTGAAAACCGAAATAGTAAACTTGGTTATCCTTAACTTGGCTGGTTCAGGTGATGTTTGAGTCTAGTCCTAATTTTATTTAAGTGGTGATTTCTACATCTTAATCAAGCTTAGAGGCCCTAACCTTGGTGTTGGTGGTGATTACTGTATGCAAGATTCAAGTTTAGAACTATCCAAAGCTCACTTTCAGTTTCAGATTGCATAGAAAGCAAGCTAAGGCCATGAGTTCCTTTGTTTGTTTTTGTGTTCTCCTTTGATTGCAAGTGATTTACATTAACCTTTACATCACCTTCTCAGGCACCAAAAGAGCAGGCATAGTGCAAGGACTTAAGGACTCATAGATCAAGCCCTTAGACTTCAATTCTTCAACTTGCCGTTGTATCTTCATTGTATCCTTTGGATTCATCGTATAAGCTAGCTTATTAGGTACGATGGAACCAAGAATGAGATCCACAGGGTGTTGGATGTCTCTTTTAGGAGGTAAACCCATGGGTATCTCCTCAGGAAACATGCGACAAAAGTTTTGTATGAGTGTTTTGACTATGTGGCGAGTGGGTAAAGGATGTTCTGGTTATTCTTGCATGCTTAAAATCCACTCTTTAAAGGCTTTGTACTCATGTTGAGAGGCCCTTAACAATGGCTCACTAATAGCCAGTAACAAATCAGAATGGTTTGGCTTGCTTTGAGGCTTAATTTTATAGAGTTTTGATGGGGATAAAGGGGATAAAGTGATCTTGTTACCATCGTTAGTAAAGGAGTAAGTATTTGAGTAACCATTACGCATAACCTTACGCTCATACAGCCATGGTCTTCCTAAAAGCATATGACAATCATCCATAGGAATAACATCACACCAAAGTTCATCTTGATAGTTCTTTCCATTGGAGAAAAGAACTAAGCACTGTGAGTTCACTTGGATTCCCTTGCTTTGATTCAACTATTGAAGGTTGTATAGATATAGATGAATCATAGTTTGCAATCCTAGTTTCTCAATCATGCTTAGAGAAACCACATTTGATGGAGTCCCCTTTAGCCAAGACATGGAAGAGGGTTCTAAGAGTCTAACAAGGTCTAATGTAGGTTCCAAAGTCCAAGCCATGTTTAAATTTTAGAGAAGAACCAAACAGTAGCAACTGGGTTGAATAACCAGAATTTACCCGGTTTTGTTCATTTGATTTCTGAAGCCACGTTGTGGCTTAAGATTGATATTTTTACATTTTTTGGATCCTTAAGATGTTACCTTTCACGTCCAAGCATTTAAAGTCAATCATGCATAGTTGAAGTTAAGAGATTGAGGCATTTTGTTCAACCTGCCAGTTTTGGTGGAAAACAGCACGGTAAAATGTTTTAGTGGAAATCTTCTACTTAAAAATGATTTAACCTTGATTTCTATGCAGGCGAGTTTGTGCACACCCTAAGGGTTCCTCTCATGGCTTCAAATCAAAATCGTGCTCACTTTTGATTAGCTGAAAGAAGGGTAGAAAACCGAGTTAATTTTAGGCTTCTAGAACCCGGTCAAGCACCTAGGTGTTTTCCTTCTCAAGCGGTATTGCTCCGCTTGTACCTTGCTTGCTTCCTTTAATCACGAGTCTCAGTAGTAGAAACATCATCATCCACTATGAAGAAGCCTTGGGATGTGTCCATCCAATGAGAGAAAAAAACAAGAAAACACACCATGCATTCTATTTAGATAGACAAAAAGGGAACTCACCTTACGACTGTTTTTCTCTACATTTTTGCTAGTAATTGATGTATTAAGCTTAATTAAGTTATATTAAAGTTAAGTACATCATTTGTTTCACTTTCCTTAATATTCTGGTTATAATTAGTTTCGTTAAGCAAGCATGTAATTTAGTTTAGTCTTATGCGCATGGATTAGCTAGTTAAGTCGTTTCCTTCCTAGGAATGAAACCTCAATCACCTAGCTTTATTAGTTGGTTGCTTACTTGGTCATGTATTAGTGCCTCACCACGGCATATGTTGTATTACACACTTGAATTTTGAATGAAAACCAGAATTGAGAGCAACTAGCTTTCATTCCCTAAATACTTCACTTAGGCCGATTTTGTCTTTTGAGCATTGATGCTGAAGGTATAACTAAGTGCAAACACCACCCACTTTAAGTTTAAGATGTTAGCTTTCCAGTAAATCAAGTTGCAAGTCATTTAGAGGTCATTCGCCTAGGCAACTAGCCACTTCTTTTAGACTATGTAGTGCAAGCATGAATCCAGCGCACGGCAGATTCAAGGGAGTTTACGTGGACCAACTTAACTACAACTTTTTTAAACCTTTAGGGCATGAAATATAAGATAAATATTTATCAAATCATCAGTCTTGAAGGACCAAAAATCAGCCTGTTATGCTCTTATTTCCAACCAAAAAGATAACAAAAATCCCCCATTGATCAGTTAATAGCTAGCTGGCAAAAGGTGATGTTTTTCTTAGTTTTCTCTTCTATTTAGCTACAAATTGATTTGTACTAGTGCATTTTTCCTACCTAGAAAACTTGATACCTTATTTAGGAGCATCATCAGTCCTAATGAGCTGGCCTAAGTAGGATTAGAATTACTTGTACTAAGAGGGTGGGCTAACTTAACGCTCTAGTGTACTATTTATCCCCTGGCTACATTTTGGGGCTTAGACTAGCCATGGGTTCCCCTTTAAAACCAGCCAAAAGTGCTTCTTGTTCAACAACTTTGAATGAATGTAAACCTTGAGTTGTGAAAACACTTTCTATCTCTCTCAAAATCCTAGTGTTGTATCTTGAGTGTGGCAACCTCAAGTGGGTCTCTAGGTCTTCTTGAATCAACTAAGAAGGTGATTAAGTTCAGTAACTTAGTTAAGGTAAGAAGATTGCCCAAGTGTGGGAACCAAGTTGGGTCTTCAAATAATCCTTGCTAATCCACTTGTATTTTATCCTTGTTCATGTTCTCTTCGCTTCCATTTCTCTCTTTTCTACCCATGTGCATTCTTGACTCCCTTTTGCAACTTCTTGCATTAGTCAGGCTTGAATACATCAAGTGGTATCAGAGCTTAGGCTACCCTCTTAGCGAAGCTGGCATCCTAAACACATTTCACAAGACAACCCACAAATACCCGCCTTTGTCAAACTTTCAGCCGTGTCCAGGTAGAGAGTTAGCATGGCCACACCGTGCCTACATTCAAGTTTCGTTGACTTAGTTTTAGCAACCCAGCACGGCCAGACTGTGCGAACAAGCATGACCGTGCTTACCCCTTCCTGTCGAAAAACACCAATTCTTCACTCAAAAGCCAATTTGTCTTCTAGCCTTGCTCCTAAGCAAGTGGTTGGGAAAGCTTTGAGACAGAAGGCTAAGTTGGAAGCCCAAGTCAAGTACCTATGATCACAACTTAGTCAATTGTTACAAGAGAAGAGTAGGAACTTGAGAAGTTCTAGAAGTGCAACCAAGCAAGCTAATTCGAATGACTTTGAAGAAGAAGAAAGTAACTCACTTGGTGACTCCAGTGAAGATGTGTATGCAGGAGATCAAGGAGGCACTATAGACCTCATGACCAAAGTTACAATGATTTCAAAGTGGACACCCCCGAGTTTAAAGGTTAACTTGCTCCGAATTTGTTCTTGGATTGGCTCCAAACCGTCGAAAGAGTCTCTAAGTTTAACGACATCCCCAATGAAAGGAAGGTAAAACTTGTTGCTTTAAAGCATAGAAAGTATGCTTCTATTTGGTGGTCAAATGTTATGACCAAGAGAGTTAGGAAGGGAAAAGGGAAGATAAGAACTTTGGAGAAAATGAAGTCCAAACATACGTCCAAGTTTCTAGCACCCCATTACTTGCAAGATAACTTCCTTAAACTCCACCACTTCAAACAAGGGTCTAAGAGTGTAGAAGAATACACTAGAGGGTTTGAACAATTGCTCTTGAAATGTGATTTGAAGAAGGATAAATCTCAAACCTCGATTAGATATTTGAGTGGCTTGAATGAAGAAATTGCTCATGTAGTGGAACTTCACCCTTACACTTCTTTGGATGAGCTTAGTGTGTTAGCTCACAAAATGGAGTTACAAAAGAGAGTCAAGGGTAAGGGCATGGCTTCCAAGCCTAACCCATGGCCTTACCCATTCCAAAAGCCCTCGTATAACCATCCCAAATCTACCCTAAACACAAACCCGAGACCCTCTCCACGCAATCCCCCCTAAATGCCCTCAAAACAACCACCAAAACCCATTCACGAGAAGAGGTGTTTTCATTGCTGAGGTCTTGGTCACCTTATATTCGAGTGTCCCGACAAAAGAGTGGTCAGTTTAGCCGAGTATCAAGCTTGTTGTGAAGAGCTAGAGGAGGAAAATGGTGAAGGAAAGAAGCAGCTTCTTATAATCAAAGCTCTTAAAGAAGCTGGAGAAGGACCCGATGAAGGAGAAATGCTTGTGATAAGAAGAGCTTTGAGTGGCCTTGCTTCCCAGAATGATATGGAAGAAACGGAGAACATCTTCCACACCCGGTGTATCTTGAAGCGGAAGGTTTGCTCTCTCACCAATAGATGGAGGAAGTTGCGCTAACGTTGCTTCCAAGACTCCTGTAGAGAAGCTAAAGCTTTTGGTTTCACCAAACCCAAGCCCTTACTCCATCCAAGGGCTCAATCGAGGTAAAGGCTTCCAAATCTCTTCTTAGTGTTTACTTAGCTTATCTATTGGCCCAAGTTATAAATGCGAAATTTGGTGTGATATTGTGCCCATAGATGCTTTTCATGTCCTCTTGGGATGCCTATGGTTGTTTGATAGACATGTGATGCATGATAATCGTTTGAATATATACACTTTTCACCAAAGACAACAAGAAAATCACCCTTACCCCTCTCAAACCTACGTCTCAAAGAAAGCCCCAAGACACTCCTAGCATTGATGTCTTTCTCACCACCCTCCTCCATTCCCAACTCTATGAATTTGATGATTTCAAAGAATGGATTCTACTTGGCCATGAACCCGCCGAAGCTAGGGATTCTTCCCATCCTTTGCTTGTTCTCCTCATAAAAGCCTTTGAACATGTCTTCTCAAGTGATATACCCTATGGCCTCCCTCCCAAAAGGTCCATCCAACATAAAAGTAACCTCATTCCTCGTGCCACACTTCCAAAAAAGCTAGCTTACCGTATGAACCCCCAAGAAACACAAGAGGTGCAAAGGCAAGTAGATGAGCTGCTAGCCAAAGGCTTGATCCGTGAGAGCTTTAGCCAATGTACCGTGCTGGCTTTGCTTGTCCTGAATAAAGATGAGTCCATGAGGATGTGTGAGGATAGTAGAGCAATCAACAAGATAACCATCAAGTATCGCTATCCAATTCCAAGATTGGAAGACCTTTTAGATCAGCTTCATGGTTCCACCATCTTCTTTAAGATTGATCTTAGAAGTGGCTATTATCAACTTCGGATTTTTAAAGGGGATGAGTGGAAGACAGCTTTCAAAACTAAAGGAGGCCTCTATGAGTAATGCGATTCGGGTTGACAAATGCACCAAACACTTTTATGAGGCATATGAAACAAGTTCTAAAGCCCCTTCTTAGCAAATTTATTGTTATCTACTTTGATGACATCTTGATGTATAACAATAGTGAAGAAGACCATGCCATCATCTACACCAACTCCTGAGTATTCTAGCTCAAGAAAAGCTCGATGGGAATTTAGACAAATGCTACTCTTTCAACCCATAAGTCATATTTTGGGCTATGTTGCCTTGGCTCAGGGGATTCATTTTGATGAAAGCAAGATCGAAGCTATCCGTGAGTGGCTCGTGCCTTCATTAATCCAACAAGTTTGAACCTTTCATGGTCTAGCCTCTTTCTATAGGAAGTTTGTGAGAGATTTTGGCTCCATTGTGCAACCAATGATCAATGTTCTCAAGGCCAAGCGGTTTAAAAGGACCGAACAAGCTCAAAAGGCCTTTGAGGAAATCAAGCTCAAGCTCACTAGTGCACCCATTCTTGCCCTTCCAAGCTTCTCTAAAGTGTTTGAAGTTAAACATGATGCTTCCGGTGTGGAGATAGGGGCAGTCCTATCTTAATATAAGAAGATTGTAGCTTTCTTTAGTGAAAAGCTCAATGATGCAAAGAGGAAGTACTCCACTTATGACAAGGAGTTCAACGCAATTGTGAGAGCTTTGGAGTATTATAGGCATCACATAGTGGGAGGGGAGTTCATTCGCCATTCGGATGATGAAGCTCTCAAGTTCATACAAGGTCAACACAAGCTCAACCCAAGGCATGCCAAGTGGGTAGAGTACTTGTAAGCTTTCCACTTTGTGATCCATCACAAGTCAGCCCAAATGAGCAAGGGTGCGGATGCTTTGTCAATGAGGTACCTTCTCATTACTACTTTAGAGACTAAGGTACTTGGTTTTGAGTGCATTAAAGGAATGCATGCACAAGATGAAGAATTTAAGGAGATCCTTGAAAAATGCTCACAACATGCCTATGGTCTCTTCCATCATGCAGATGGCTTCTTATTCAAAGGCACACGGTCATGCACTACTAGAAGTGGCTTTCGGGAACTCCTCATTCAAGGGCTCCATAGTGGGGCTTTGATTGGGTGTTTTGGCCTTGAGAAGACTTGTTCTATGCTCAAGGAACACTACTATTGGCTAAGCATATCCAAGGATGTGAAGCATTATGTGAGAAGGTGCTCTACTTGCCAACAAGCCAAAAGTCACTCATGCCCCCATTGCACTCCTCTCCCTATCCCTCAAGGCCCGTGAGAGATGTGAGCTTCGATTTCATCACGAGTTTGCCAAAAACCAAAAGGCACAAAGATTCAATCATGGTGGTGGTGGACCAATTCCGAAAAATGGCGCATTTTGTAGCATGCCATACTACCAAGGAGGCTTCCCTCATTGCAAACCTCTACTTCAAGGAGATAGTACGTCTTCATGACATTCTAAGAAGCATGGTTTCGAATAGGGACACAAAGATCCTAAGTCATTTGTGGCTTACCTTGTGGAGAAAGTTAGGTACTCACCTCAAGTTTTGGACTATATGCCACCCCAAACCGATGGTCAAACCGAAGTGACTAACAGCATTTTGGGCACTTTGCTTAGAGTTCTAGTCAAGAAGAGCATTAAAGGGTGGGATGAGTTGCTTCCTTATGCGGAGTTTGCCTTCAACCAAGCTCCTAGCAAGGCTATCTCACTTTCACCTTTCCAAGTGGTGCATGGGTACAACCCTCGGACTCCCTTGGACCTTGTTCCAATTTCTAATCCCTCTAAATTACATTGGGAGGCCAAGAAGAGAGCAAAAGAAATTCAAGAGTTACACACGAAGGACAGGGAAAGGATTGAGAAATCCAATGAGCAAGCAAACAACGTGCCAACAAGCAAACAAACGATGCACAATTTCAGTCAAGAGACTTGGTTTGGATTTATTTGAGGAAAGAAAGATGTCCTAGCAAGCGCGAATCCAAGCTTATGCAGTGGTCGGATGGTCCATTTGAGGTCATTGAGAAGATTGGTCCTAATGCTCACAAGATCGACCTCCTGGGAGATTATTAATGGAGTCCCCCACAGCCAAGACAAGGAACAGGGTCC
>NCQV01009656.1:3740-14006 GCA_002740545.1 Lophocereus schottii | reverse complement strand
AAAGTCCAAGCAATGGTTCAACTGTTAAAGAACATCCAAATAGGAACATCCGGGTTTAACAACCAGAATGTACCCGGTTTTGTTCATCTCATTCCTTAAGCTACATCATGGCTCAAGATTGATATTTTTGCAATTTTTGATTCCTTATGATGTTAGCTTTTAGGTCCGAGCATTTGGAATCAATCATGCACAGTTAAAGTCAAGAGATCAAGGCCTTTTGTTCAACCTACCAGTTTTGGTTCAAAACTACACAGTAAAGTATTTTAGTAGAAATCTTCTACTTAGACATGATTTGACCTTGATTTCTTTACAAGGGTTTCTACACACCCGAAGGAGTCCTCCCATGGCCTGAAATCAAAATCATGCTCACTTTTGATTTGTGGAAACAAGATCTCAAAACTGGGCTAAAAACAGCCTTGTGAACCCGGTTGAAGAGCTACGTGTTTTTCCTTCTTCAAAGCATTTGCTCAACTTCTTTTTAGCTGGGTTGCTTCATTTACTAGTCAAGCATCCTTGAATCACAATGATTTACTGCTAAAGAAGCCTTGGCACATGTTCTATCGATGAGAGCATAAAGGAAGATTTAGCAGCTAGCGTTTTTATTAGATAGCCAAAAAGGGGATGCACTTTACGACTACTTTACTCCACATTTTGCTAGTAATGTTGCTAAATTAGCTTAATTACAATGTATTAAACTTAATTACATCATTTGTTTTTCTTTCCTTAATATTCTGGTTGTAATTAGTTAAGTTTAAGTAAGCATGTAATCTGATTTTGTTCTAAGCACATAGTTAGCAAGTTAATACATTTCCTTCCTAAGGAGGATACCTCCAGTAGCTAGCTTAGTTGTTTAGATGCTTGGTTGGACAAGTATTAACATTGTATCATGGCCATTTTGAAGAGAACACTTGAACTTTGAATGAAAACCAGACTGAGAGCATTTTAGCTTTCGTCAATCTAAATACTTCACTTGCTTATCCCTAATTTGATCGATTACGGTGGTGATCAAGTAAGTCCTAAACCTTGATTAAGTGGTGTTTCTTTATCTTAATCATAGTTTAGGGACCCTAAGCTTTAGTTTAGTGGTGATTCTATATCTGAACATGAGCTTAGTTTATCCTTTCAAACATTCACACACGGCAACACTTAAACTTTAGCTTGAATTGAGCATTGCTAGCCTTTAGCTCGTGAATTTAGTTTTGCGTTTTAGTGTTTTCCTATCAAGATACATCAATTATAGAGTCTCATCCATCTTCAATGTGGTTGACCTTAGTCCTTACTATGATAAAGGTGAGCAGTTTTCGAGTTTGAGGTCGAACTCTAACCAATCCGGGCAGTATGATGGGGACCATCTCTTAGAACCATTTGAAGACCAACCAATAAGCCTAGGGGGCTCTACAAGCACTAAGGAGGTTAAGGAAGTTCATGCTTTGGTCCAAGAAGTTGCCAACTAGCTCATGCACCTACTACCCAGTTTGGCCAGAACTTGGCCCAGTTTTGTCAACCTTTTGAGCACTAATGCTAAAGGTATAACTGAGTACAAAGAACACCTACATTATGTGCAAGATGTTAGTGTTCCAATAAATCAAGTTGCAAGTCATTTGGAGGTCGTTTGCCCAGTTAACCAGCCACTTCTTTCATACTGTGCAGTGGAGGGTGAATCCAACAGAGGGCCGATTCAAGGGAGTTTAAGTGGACCAACTTAGCTCCAAATTTTTTAAAACTTTAGGGCATGAAAGATAGGATAAATATTTATCAAACCATTAGCCTTGAAGGACTAGAAATCACTGTCTTGTGCTGCTATTATCCAGCCAAAAGGACAACAAAAATCCCCATTTGACCGGTTAATCACTAGCCGATACTAGGTGATGTTTTCCTTGATTTTCTCTTGTACTTAGCTGTAAATTGGCTTGTAATAGTGTATTTTTGCTGCCTGGAAAACTTGACACCTTAATTGGGAGCATCATTAGTCGGCCTAAGTAGTGTTAGACTTGCTTGTACTAAGGGGTTGGGCTAATTTGATGCTCTAGTGGGCTAGTTGTCTCTTGGCTATAATTTGGGGCTTAGAATAGCCATGGGTTCCCCTTTAAAACTAGCGTAGAGAGCTTCTTGTTCAACAACATTGAATGAATGAAAAGCTTGAGTTGTGAAAACTCTCTCTATCTATCTCAAAACCCTAGTGTTGTATCTTAAGTGTGGTAACCTCAAGTGGGTCTCTAGGTCTTCTTGAATCAACTAAGAAGGTGATTATGTTCTGTAACTTAGTTGAGGTCAGAAGACTGCAAAAGTGTGTGAACCAAGGTGGGTCTTCAAATCACCCTTGCTAATCCACTTGCATTTTATCCTTGTTCTTGTTCTCTTTACTTCCATTTCTCTCGTTTCTACCGATATGCATTCTTAACTCCCTTTTTCAAATTCTTGCACTATTGAGGCTTGAATATGTTAGTATAAGAGCTCTGGTTTCTCCTTGGCCTAGGGCGTCCCTCCACTTCCAGATTCATTCCTGCTGAAAATTCCAAACACATTCCTAGTTTAAATCCAAACACAATCTGAGAGCAAGATAAGTTCTAACATGAGTTTGGAAGAGAAATTTGGAGCAGTAATGAGGTAGAATGAGATGCTGGTGAAGAAGATGCATGAGGATGCTCAACATAATTAAGAAAATCGAGCTCAAAATGAGCATCTACAAAAGAAGCTTGGTTCTTTTCTAAAGCAAAAGCAAAAGGTGAAGGAAGAAACTTATGAATCCGAACCAAGGAGGCAAGAACAAGTCTTTAGTCATAACATTGATTCATCTAGTGAAGATGAACCTTTGAGAATGGCTAGACCAGAACCACAGTTTCAAGCCTATACCAATTATTTTAAAGTTGAAATCCCAAAATTTGAAGGTAAGCTTCATCCAGAAGAGTTTCTAGATTGGTTGGATACGGTTGAATGTGGCTTTGAGTATAAAGACATTCAAGAGGATGAGAAGGTCAAGTCAGTGGCCTTAAGACTTAGAAAATATGCTCTATTATGGTGGACTAACCTGTGTGCTAAATGGGTTAGGGAAAGAAAATCGAAAATCAGAACCTGGGAGAAGATGAAGTCCAAGCTTAAGGCTAGGTTTCTTCCCCCTACCTATGCTCAAGATTGCTATTCTCAACTTCATAATTTGACTCAAGGCAATTTGAATGTAGAAGAGTATACAAGGGAGTTTGAAAAGCTTGTAATTAAATGTGATTTACAAGAACTTGAAGAACAAACCATTGTTCGGTACTTAGGAGGCCTTGATCCTAGGTATGCTAATGTGGTAGATTTGTAAGCCTATACTACCTTTGACCAAGTGTGTGTGTGCTGGCTCATAAGGTTGAGTAGTAAAAGAAAGTAAGGTAGCCCTTTAATCCTCAAAATCCAAACCCTTACACCTGAAACCAACCCTTTAACAAGGGGAGTTCTAATCCTACTTCCAAGCCAAAAAATCCATTCCCTTACTTTCCACAAAGGGCCCCAGCTCAACAAAAGATCCAAACCCCTCAAAATAGACCTAATCCTAATGCCATGAGCAATAGAAGTTGCTTCAAATGTCAAGGACTTAGGCATACAACTTTGGACTGTCCAAACGGTAAGGCAATCACCTTAGCCGAATGGTCAGCCGTGAAGGAGGAATTTGAAGAGGAAGAAAAGGAAGATGATTATGGGAATGAGCTTGAGGAAACTCAAGAAGAAGTAGTAGAAGAGGCTGATGAAGGTGAATAGCTAGTTTTGAGAAGAGTTCTAAGTAATCAAAAGGGAGTGAAAGATGAACAAAGGGAGAACATATTCCATTCTCATTCTATAGTTCAAGGGAAGGCATGTTCTTTCATTATTGATGGAGGAAGCTATGCAAATGTGGTTTCTTTGAGGATGATTGAGAAGGTAGCATTGTAAACTATGACACATCCACATCCATACAACATTCAATGGCTGAATCAAAGCAAAGGAATCCAAGTGAACTCATGGTGCTTCGTTTCTTTCTCCATTGGAAAGAGCTATCAAGATGAACTTTAGTATGATGTTATCCCTATGGATGCTTGTCATATGTTTTTAGGAAGACCATGGCTGTATGACCAAAAGGTTATACATAATGGTTATTTGAATACTTACTTCTTTACTAAAGATGGTAAGCAGATTACTTTAGCCCCTTTATCCCCATTAAAACTCCATGAAATCAAGCTTCAAAACAAGCCCAATCATTCTGATTTGCCATTGGCTGTAGGTGAGCGATTATTAAAGGCTTCTTAACATGAATTCAAAGCCTTTAAAGAGTGTATTTTAAGCATGCAAGAAGAACAGATAACCCCTTTATCTACTCACCCTGTAGCCAAAACACTCATATAAACTTCTATTATTTGGTCTCTGAGGAGATACCCACGGGTTTACCTCCTAAAAGAGATATCCAATACCATATTGATCTTATTCCTGGTTCCATCCACCTAATAAGCCACCTTATAGGATGAATCTAAAAGACACTATGGAAATACAATGGTAAGTTGAAGAATTGAAGTCTAAGGGCGTAATCTATGAGTCCATAAGTCCTTGTGCCATGCCTACTGTTTCGGTGCCTAAGACGGATGGTGGAATGCATATGTGTGTGGATAGCAGAGCCATTGACAAGATCACAATCAATTATAGGTGTCCCATACCTAGACTTGAAGACATGCTGGATGAACTACATAGCTCTAAGGTGTTTTCAAAGATAGACCTTCAAGGTGAATACTACCAAATTCGGATTGGAGGAAGTTATGAATGGAAGACATCCTTTAAAACTAAAGGAGGGCTTTATGAATGGTTAGTTATGCCCTTTGGTCTTTTAAATGCACCTAACACATTCATGAGATTGATGAATTAAGTTTTCATGCCCTACATAGGCAAGTTTGTGGTGGTTTACTTCGATGATATTGTGATTTATTCCAAGGATGAGCATGAACATTGAGACCATTTCACTCAAGCTATGCTTGTTCTGGAATGTGAGAAACTTTTTGGTAACCTTAGGAGATGTGCCTTCTTCACTTCTGAAGTAACATTCTTAGGTTACATGGTCATGAGTGATGGCATTAAAGTAGATGAAAGCAAGATTGAAACTATTTGATCATGGCCTACTCCTAACTCAATTCATGATGCTCAAGATTTTCACAGATTAGCTTCCTTTTACAGGAGGTTTATTCAAAGTTTTAGCACCATTGTGGCTCCTATGACCGAAGTTATCAAGGGTACATCATTTCATTAGACGCCAAAAGCTCAATCTATCTTTGAATAGATCAAAAGAAGACTTACTCAAGCACCTATCCGCTATTTGCTGTGCTTTAGTAAGATTTTTGAAGTTAAATGTGATGCCTCTGGAGTTGGTAAAGGTGGTATTCTTACTCATGAAGGTAAGTCATTAGACTCCTTTAGTGAGAAGTTATGTGATTTAAGAAGAAAGTACACCACCTATGATAAAGAGTTCTATGCAATTGTAGGGTGTTTAGAGCATTAGAGTCATTATTTGATTGCAAGTCAGTTTATCGTCCATTCTCACCATGAAGCTTTAAAGTATATTTAAGGCCAACACAAGCTAAACTCACATCTTGCTAAGTGGGTTAAGTTTCTCCAGTCATTTCATTTCATAATGAAGCATAAATCTAGAAAGCTTAACTAAGGCGCTGATGCTCTATCAGGGAGCTATCTACTTTTGTTTCAATCAGATGCTTGTGCACTTGGTTTTGAGCATCTAAAAGCTTTGTATGCTGAAGATGAAGATTTTAGGGAGTTGTTTGTTGAATGTTGAAAGCACCCCAAAGGAGATTTCCTCATTCAAGAAGGATTCCTTTTCAAGGGTGTACAGCTGTGTGCACCAAGGTGTAGCACGAGAGTGCTTTTAATCAGGGAAGTGCATGGAGGTTCTTTAGCTAGTCACTATGGTGAAAACAAGACACTCATCAAGCTAAGGGAGCATAACTACTGGTCAGGTATGAAAAAAGACGCATAAGACATTTTGAAGAGGTGTGGGACTCATCAAGTGGCCAAAAGTCACTCCTTGCCCCCATGGCCTATGCACACCTTTACCTGTTCCTACCACTCCTTGGGTTGATGTAAGTATGCATTTCATTCTTAGACTGCCTAAATCCCAAAGGAACAAAGATTCAATCTTTGTTGTAGTAGACAGGTTCTCTAAAATGTCTCACTTCATTCCATGCAACAAGACTAATGATGCTACACACATTGCTGAGTTGCATTCAGGGAGGTAGCTAGATTACATGGTATACCTAGATCAATTATTTCTAATCAGGATACTAAGTTCCTTAGCCATTTTTGGATAACATTATGGAAGAAGTTGGGTAACAAACTCAAATATAGTACCACTTGTCATCCACAAATAGATGGGCAAACTGAGGTTACGAATTGAATCCTACGAACACTTCTCGGGGCTTTGATAAAACCTCATGCCAAAGGTTAGGATTTTCTTTTACGCCATGTAGAATTTGCTTTCAATAGGGCTCCTAGCAAGGCTATTGGTCTATCACCGTTTAAGGTGGTCTAAGGGATTGATCCTATTAGTCCCCTTGATCTGACTCCAACGCCTTCAGATCAAAAGCCAAGTGCAAATGTAGCAGCTAGGGTGGAAGAAATCCACAAGATATATGAGTTATTGAGGAGCAAAATAGAGAAGACTAATGCATCATATCAAGCTCAAGCCAACAAACACAAGAAGAAGGTGGTATTTTAACCTGGAGACCTCGAATGGATGCACTTAAGGAAAGAGAGATTTCCTTCAATGAGGAAGAACAAGCTCATGCCAAGGGCTGATGGTCCATTTGAGGCACTTGAAAAGATTAATGATAATGCTCATACGGTTGATTTACTAGGGGACTAGGAAGTTTCAACTACATTCAATGTGGCTGACTTGAGTGCGTACCAAGCTGATGATACCTTGAAGATTTAAGGATTAAATCTCTTCAATAAGGGGCGGATGATGGAGTCCCCTTTGGTCAAGACATAGAAGGGGATCCTAAGAGTCCAACAATGTCCAATGCAAGTTCCAAAGTCCAAGCCATGGTTTAAATTTTGGAGAAGAACCAAACAGTAACAATCGGGTTGAACAACTAGAATTTACCCGGTTTTGTTCATTTGATTTATTGAACCACATTATGGCTTCAGATTGATATTTTTGCATTTTTGGGATCCTCATGATGTTAACTTTTAGGTCCAAGCATTTAAGGTTAATAATGCACAGTCAAAGTTAAGAAATCAAGGCATTTTGCTCAACCTGTTAGTTTTGGTCTAAAACTGCACGCTAAAATGTTTTAGTGAAAATATTCTCCTTAAACATGATTTAACCATGACTTCTTCGTAGGGAGGTTTATACACACCTAAGGATTCACCCCATGGCCTGAAATCAAAATCATGCTCATTTTTGATTGGCTGAAAGAAGGACAGAATACCGGGTTAATTTTGTGTTTCTAGAACCTGGTTAAGCACCAAGGTGTTTTTCCTTCTTAAGTGGGTTTGCTCAGCTTCTACCTTCCTTTTTTACTTCAATCTCGAGTCTCGGCAGTAGAAACATCATCATTTGCTACAAAGAAGCCTTGGGACGCGCCCATCCAATGCGACCAAAAAGGAAGCAAACACACCATGCATTCTGATTGGATAGCCAAAAAGGGAACTCACTTTATGACTGCATTTCTCTACATTTTTGCTAGTAACTAATGTATTAAGCTTAATTAAGTTGTATTAAAGTTAAGTACATCATTTGTTTTGGTTTCCTTAACATTCTGGTTATAATTAGTTTAGTTAAGCAAGCATGTAATTTAGTTTTGTCTTAAGCGCATGGATTAGCTGGTTAAGCCGTTTCCTTCCTAGGGAGGAAACCTCAATTAGCTAGCTTTGTTACTTGGTTGCTGTCTTGGTTATGTATTAATGCCTTACCATGGCATATGTTGTATTACACACCTTAGTTTTGAATAAAAACCAGAATTGAGGGTAACTAGCTTTCATTGCGTAAATACTTCACTCGCTTGTCCTTGATTAAGTGGTATTTCTGTATTTTAATCACAGTTTAGGGGCCCTAAGCTCAAGTTTAGTGGTGTTTTGTATCTAATAAAGAGTTTAGACTATCCTTCTTTTATACTTTCATACACAACAACACTTAAACTTTAGCTTGAAGTCAACTTGCTTGCCTTTAGCTCTTGAATTCAGGTTTGAGTATTTGTGTGTTCCTTCCAAGATACATCAACATCTGCATAGCTTCCTCCATCAATAATCAACGAATCCACCTTCCCTTGGACGGTACAATGGGAATGGAATATATTCTCTCTTTGCTCATCTTTCACTCCCTTCTGATAGCTTAGAACTCCACTTAAAACTAGCACTTCAGCGTCATCAACCTCTTCTACTACTTCTTCTTGGGTTTCCTCAAGCTCATTCTCATAATCATCTTCCTTTTCTTCCTCTTCAAACCCCTCCTTCACGGCTGCCCATCCAGCTAAGGTGATTGCCTTACGGTTTGGATAGTTCGAAGCTATATGCCCAACTCCTTGCCATTTAAAGCATCTTCTATTACTCATAGGATTGGGATTAGGTCTATTTTGAGCGGTTGGATCCTTTGTGGAGCTGGGGTTCTTTGTGGAAAGGAAGGAGATGGATTTTGTGCCTTAAAAGTAGGATTAGGACTCCCCTTGTTAAAGGGTTGGTTCAAGGTGTAAGGCTTTGGATTTTGGGGCTTAAGGGGCTACCTTACTTTCTTTTGCTGCTCAACTTTGTGAACTAGCATGCATACTTCATCAAAAGTACTATAAGCTTGCAAATCAACCACCTTAGCATACCTAGAATCAAGACCTCTTAAGTATCTAACAATGGTTTGCTCTTTTGGTTCTTTAAATCAAATTTAATTACAAGCTTTTCAAACTCCCTTGTATACTCTTCTACATTCAGATTGCCTTGAGTCAAATTAGGAAGCTGAGAATAGCAATCTTGAACGTAGGCAGGGGAAAGAAACCTAACCTTAAGCTTGGGCTTCATCTTCTCCCATGTCTGATTTTTTATTTTCTTTCCCTAACCCGTTTACCACATAGGGTACTCCACCATAATAAAGCATATTTACGGAGTCTTAAGGCCACTAACTTGACCTTCTTGTCTTCTGGAACATCTTTGTGTTCAAACACTCGTTCAACCGTATGCAACAAATCTAGAAACTCCTGTGGATCAACCTTACCTTCAAATTCTGGGATTTCAACTTTGAAATCATTGGTATTGGCTTGAAACCGTGGTTCTGGTCTAGCCATCCACAAACGTTCATCTTCACTAGATGAATTAATGTTACAACTAAAGATTTGCTCTTGCCTCCTTGGCTCGGATTGATAAGTTTTTTCATTCACCTTTTGCTTTTGCTTTAAAAAAGAACCAAGCTACTTCCGTAGATACTCATTTTGAGCTTGAGTTTCTTGATTGTGTTGAGCATCTTCATGAATCTTGTTCACTAACATCTCATTCTGCCTCGTTACTACATTAAATTTCTCCTCCAAACTCATGCTAGAATTAATCTTGCTCTCGGATTGTGTTTAAACTGACACTAAGAATGTGTTTGGAATTTGAATCGGAATCATTCTGGAAGGTGCAGGGACATTCCAGGCCAAGCAGAAACCAAGGCTCTGATACCAAATATGATGTATCTTGGAAGGAAAACACGAACGCTCAAACTTGAATTCAAAGTTAAAAGCAAGGCAAGCTAAGTTCAAGTTAAGTCTAAGTGAATTCTGTGAAAGAATGCAAGAATAAAGGATAGACTAAACTCTTGTTTAGATATAGAATCACCACTAAACTTCAGCTTACGGTCCCTAAACAATGATTAAGATACAAAAACACTACTTAATCAAAGTTTTGGACTTACTTGATTACTAGCTTAATCGACCAAATTAAGGACAAGCAAGTGAAGTATTTAGATTAACGAAAGCAAGTTGCTCTCAATTTTGGTTTTTCATTCAAAATTCAAGTCTATGAACAACATATGCATAGGTAAGGCATTAATACATGACAAACCAAGCACCCAAGCAGTAAAGTGTGACCAAGGTGGGTCGGATGTAGCTTGCTTGAGTTTAGTTGCAAATTTCCCTTGTGCATAAGATATGACTCGGTTCAAAGGCTAAGCCACCCACTAAGACTAAGGAACCGCCAAAAAATTCCTAAAGGCTTAGCCACCAACACTTGTATAAAGGTTCTAATCAAGAGTCACCACCTTAGAAACAAGGATAAAGAGAAATGAGATTTTTG
>NCQV01009643.1:1089-12344 GCA_002740545.1 Lophocereus schottii | reverse complement strand
TCGAATCTTAGATCTTGTCAAGATTCATTAACTTGTTCAACTTTTCAAGACATTTTCTACATTTTTTGAAGGTGAGATTCTTGATTTTTGTAGCAGTATTGCTCTACTTCTTGAGTCTTAATATAGTCATTTTATTTTTTAGTGATTTATCATTAATTTTTAGACTATATTTTGTTAACTTGAACATTTTCGTTTGAAATCTACTTTGAATTCTACTTTTAAAAGCTTCCACTCTACTTTTGCACTAAAAAATGTAATTTTGGTTGGTATAATACACCATGTACTAATCTTTCACTTAGAAATCGACTTTTTTGATCTTACATTTATTTTTTCTACTAGTATTATACAATTTGATCAATTTTAGTGATATAGTGTGTTTTTAAAAGAGTTATGTTGCTTAATCTTTCAATTTGACATGCATTTGCATTTTGTTTGCTTTTTGTCTAGGGTTTGGTACTAAGAAATAATGGCAACAAACAAAGTTTAAGAAACAAATAAGGGAAATGGAGAAGAATCACCTTCCAAGAGGTAAATTATGTAGTGCAAACCTTAAGTGAAAGTTTTTCATATTGCATGTGTAGTTTGTGATTAGTAGTGAGATAATTAGTGATCATTAGGTATAGTATTAGTGATCATTTTGCATATCTATTTGTCTATTGATGAATTACAGTACATTCTTTTAAAAAAGTCAAATTTTGACACACCTTAAATATTTCCTGCAAATATTTCCTTTAAAGAGGTGGAAAATGTATAACAACCCCCAAGGAACAGTTTTTGATGCTGCATGTCTCATTTGTGAATGTTGTAAATGTAAGCAGTAACTGTTAGATATAATATTAGTGATCATTTTAGACATATGTTTATCTGGTGACAAGTTGGAGTAGATTGTTTTAGTCAATTCATTTTATGAAACTGCTTAACTATTTACTTCAAATTTTTTCCCTCATTCCTTTATTATATAGTGTTTGTGCAACTGATGATTAGTGATCAATTGTTATGTCATTAGTGTTCAGTACATATGTAGTTTTTGATACTGCATGTCTAGTTTGTGATTGTTAAAAAGGTAATTAGTGATTGTTAGATATAATATTAGTGATCATTAGATTCTTTTAACCGGATCATTTTCTGAAATTGCTTAACTATTTCCTTTAAGTTGTTTTCCCTCATTCCTTTATTATGTAGTCTTTGTGGAATTGGTGATTAGTGATCAACTATTATGTGATTAGTGATTAGCAGATATGCAGTCTTGATTTCAATTATGTATCACCCTTTTAATCATTGCTTCTTAACAAAAATGATGTCAGTATTTCTCATTGCTAATAAATCATTGGTTGCATAGTTTGTGATGTATATGCATTTGATTAGTGATCCATTAATATGTGATTAGTGATTATTAGGATTTTCATTAGTGATCCACTTGTTTTAATTAGTTAATTGTGGAAAAATGCTTAGCCAATAGTGGATTTTTGAACATTTTAGGCAATTACTTTTGTTTGATCCCTAATGTGGATATATTCTTAATTCAACTCTTTTTTGCACCATTCCTAATATTTTTTCTTTTCCTAGTTGGTGGTGAATAGAGTTGTGGTTGACGATCATTTAAAATATGATTAGTGATTACCTATTTAAATGACTAGTTTACTCCCTAATTGCTGACAATTGAACCACCCTTGTTTACTTGGTCATCAATCCTTCTATAGTTGGTGATCAATCCTTTTATAGTTATAACTCGTGATCATTTTGAATATGATTAATGATCAGTTATGTAAATGATGTCTTTTTTGCATAATTTCTTATAATTGAATTTTTTGTCCAATTTGTGATCATTGGACATTAATTTAGTGATCAATACCCCTTTTACTTCTTATGATTAGCTTACAAATTAGCCCTTCCCTTTTAGTGCTCAATAAAGGTGTGATTGGTGATCAATAGTGTTGTGATTGGTTGATAATTTAAAATATGATTAAGTTTTAGGTATATTTTATAAGGGATAGAAGAAAACTATCTTATTCATCCTATTATACATAAATGTCCGCATTCAACTTATCGGTGACAGACCTTTGCACCCACCAGAAACACACACACATACTACACATAATAAATAACTCCCTTACCCTTACATTTTGTATAATATGCTTAGTATTCGTGAATGTAGTTGTGATTGGTGATCATTTGAAGCACTATTAGCGATCAATTATATTTTATGACCTCATAGAACTATACTATTTTTCTCTTTGCTTTATACATAAATTTCTACTTTCACTGCAGGTGCCAAAATGATCTAGCCCAGGAATATGTTTCTGAAACGATAAAAAATGCCATCGAGGACGTTAATTGTGGGATTTTGTTCATAAAACAAGTAGAAGGGTAGTGCTTATTCACAGATACTAATTGCAGTCTAACTTTAAAAGTTGTTGCCGACTTACTTTTGTATTTTGTAGTCCTAAAGTAGCTTTTGATCCAAAACAAATTGAAGAAGGCATTGACTGAACAAAGGATTTACTGATAAAAGTAGCAGTAGTTGTGGACATGGAAGAAAGCATCAATATAAATTATTTGCTCACAAGATAGACAGTAATGACAATACTACAGATGAATCGGACGATGAAGATAAGGTGGAGAAGAACAAGGGGACTAAAGATAAATCCCCGGCTGAAGAACGACCACAAAAAAAGGGGAAGAGTGACAAAGATCCTGAGAAGGCGATGATATCTAAAAAATTACTGAACAATCTGCAGAGGAAACGAAGAGCAATGAAGACCAACCACCTCAAAATCATGAAGATAAGAAGACTGAGGAGAAGGGGGATACTAATAAGAACTAGAGTGAATAGGATTCTTCTCAGAAAGGTCAAAACAAGAAGGGTAAGGGTGATCAGTCATCGGAGAAGGTCCCATAAAAAGAACCCATTTTTAAAAAACCATCTCAAAAGCCTACAAAGAAGAATAGTGAGAAGAAGGGGAAGACTGAGAAGAAAAGCAATGAAAAAATCCCCCATGGAAAGCATCTCAATTTTTATGTTGTTGGAGATCAACATGTGATTACTTCATATACACATTTACTTCTTCTCTCATGGATTATAGTTTAGTGCTTAGATGATAACTGATGCATTGGCAAGCCAGTGTATTGTCTGGTTAGTGATTAATAGGTATGTGGTCTGTGATCAATAGGTGTGTGGTTGGTGATTAATGGTTATATGGTTGGTGATGAATAGTTTTGTGAATAGTGATCAATGGTTATATAATTGGTGATCAATAGTTTTGTAAATAGCGATCAATGGTTATATACTTGGGGATTAATGGTTATGTGGTTGGTGATCAACAGTTTTGTAATTGGTGATCAACAATTTTGAACGTGATGATCAACAATTGTGTGATTGATGATCAATATGTAACTACTTACGTAAATGTTATGTTTTTATATTCTTGATAAATGTGTAATTATTTTTTTTCATTTTGTAATGAATCTTTGTTCAATGTTGCGATAAGGAGCCAATTAGGTTTGTCATGTCCACTCTAAAGCCAAGATAAGAAGAATAGATGAATATAATCAATAGATAGGCTTCCATACTCAATGATTTAGAGAGAGAAAGGGATCTTGCTACTCTGAGCATATTGTTTCTCACAAGTGATCAAAGTGTAAGTCCATCATAGTCAATTTAGTGGTCAATGTTGAATGAATTAGTGATCACAAATAAAAAATTAAGTCATAAAAATATGTGCTTTAATAAATTTCTTAGCAAGTATGGTCTATCTTAAGTAGTAAATTTCATTGCATAAATATTCTTTATTTTTGTTTGATGCAGTACTTCTTTAGCAAAGGAATGTTGAATGTAAAAGCGTTCAAGAAAAGATACGCCGATTTCAATAGAGTAATGGATAGAGAGTTAACAAGATATGATCAAAAGAGTTGAGTTTGTAATTCCTGACTTTCAGTAAATGCTCTTAATACACTTACCTTCTTAAAAATGTGCTCATTGTTAGTGTTCGCATCTGCTAATGTGTATATGGTTTTTTTCCTTTTTCCTTAAAAAACCACAATTATTATTACCTGTATTTCACAGATGTCATTTCTTCTTACTCTGCTTCAACTTAAGAGACGATAAGCTTGAGATCATTGATAACATGATCACGAGAGCAACATTCAAGATTGCATATAGAGAATTTCCGAAAAAATTAATAACTTTTAAAAACTATACTATTTATCATTGTGTTGATATGATTACATTCTAATTTTAATAGTGTGCAATTTTGAAAAATTTTTAGAGGCAAAAGTACTTAGCCATTACGTGCAGAGCATAGAACATCCAAAACACGAAATTGCTAAGAAACTAGAGTCTGTCTGCTTGACAACACCGTAGAGTTCAAGTATAAATCTCACAGTTTGTGGCATATTTTGTATGAGACACTTGAGGAGATACTTTGGGGAAGGAGAAAAGTGGTGTTATGGATTGAAGTTAAATGATGTAAATATCTCACCATAACATTTATTTACAAAGCACAACAAAACTAAACTGATTTCATCTTGAACTATCTTTGCTTTTAGGATGCACTGCTGAACGTTTTGAAGGTTCAATACTATCACCATATGATTAACTATGAGCACAACAGGTCAAGATTTATAGTAGCCAAAAGAGTAAATGATTTCAAGTAATTCAAGACAAGTTATCCTAATCTCAAGAATCCTAAGAAGGTGTAGGATTTTCCCTGTCACATTTCTTTTGTTGCTGCATTACAATGGGCAACAATTATTTAAAACATATGTAATCACAATTATGTTGTTGCAAATTGTATAACTTTTTAAATACTTTCTAAGTTTATCTAAATCTATCATTGCACTCAATTTCGTAAGATATAAAGAATGATCACCAAACACACCTTTGCTGATTAGTGACAATATAACTATTGTTCGCTGAATCATTTATAAAGTTGAAGTACAACCAAATAAAGCCCAAATAACTAACTTTTAACTGAAATCATAATTGTAAAGATTACCATAACTTCATTTGTTGATCATCACTCAGTGTATTAACTGAACATGTATATTATCACCTGCCAACATATTCACATGTTGATCATTATAAACATGGCGACTGATCACCAACCATGGTTCTCATTATCACCAAATCAATACTGATGATCAATAAAACAACACCTGTTAATCAATAACCAACTATAAGTAGGAACATCGTGATCACCGTAAAAGGATTTAGCGATCACTAAAGATAGTTCTAATGATCACCAAACATAGCTCTGATGATCGTCACAATTGGAATTGTTGATCAGCAATGGGTATCATTCTTTATAAAAACAAATGATGTTATTTTGATGAAAGTTAACCATAAATACAACAAAAAAGAAAAAGCTCATACAATGATATTAAGGGATACGTTTCCTAAAAAATCAACATATTTATATGATGTCACCATAAAATCATTTTGTGATCACCAAAGGCAGTTCTAAGAACATCAAGGGTGCAACTGTTGATCACTAAATGATATCTTTTATAAAAACATATACATGATCGTTGATAAGAATAAAACACAAATACAATAGAAAAAAGCTCATCAAACCATTACTGAGAATATGTTTCGTGAAAAACCCAACATATTTATGTTGATCACAACATAAATAGCTCTGGTGATCACCAAACGTAGCTCTAATGATCAGCAAATGTAGCTCTAATGATCATCAAAACCAGAACTATTTGCCACCAATTGATATCATTCATATAAATATTAATATAGCTCCTGATAAGGGTAAACCACCAGTACAACAATTAAAAAAAAGCTATCCAACTAATCCTAAGAATATGTTTTAAATAAAACAAACACATTTATGGTGATCACCATAAAAACATCTTGTGATCACCAAACATAATTCTAATGATCACCAAAATGTGTACAATTGGTCACTAACTCAGCTTGTAAGCAAGGACAACAATTGGCCACCAAAAGTAGCACTTGTGATTATTAAAATCAATTGTACTGACCCCTAACAAAGAGCCCAATTCTAACACAATCCAAAGACATTTGGGGGCCTTGTCCAACGTCATTTACCAATACTAAGAGAAGATGATAATATAGAAATAATGGACAAAACACATAAAATGTCAAAAACAATCACCAATACATAAATCACAAAACATAAATTTTCTTTTTTTTTTGTTTTTTGTAAAAGAAACACAGAAGGCATACACACTTTAGAGATAATACACTAGTGTCTCATCTCTAGGCAATTTTCACAGTCATGGGAAGCAACCTAATTGTGGCAGTGGCATATTTGCATGCATGATTGCTAGTGAATGGCCCTCTCAACCCCGAACCTCATCCTCTTCCTCTCTCATTAGTTACAAACATTGGGGGTGGACGTATCTTAATGTGTTCTGGCACCTCAAATCTAAAGTAGATCTATAAATTTGTTGTTGCATTGCTTGGTGCCTCAACACCTATGTCGTGAAGTCCACACTCAACCGAAATCATAGAACTCAATAACACTTACAGCTTTGTGGGGGGCGCCCAACAAGATCCATACACTTGTAAAACTAAGACCACGTGTCACCTATCAGCTTATTTACGTGGCTATTTCTCCACAAGTATCTACAAAAACACTATCAAACTCACATATAGGTGCTTTGTCTGCTGTCCCTGTCCAGCTATTAACAATATATGTTAACAATATATGTTGTCGGACTTTCTCTTAGCAAATTGGATATGAAAACGAGCAGCATGTGAGCACATGAAATTCTATCCAAGTTGAAGAGGTGGCATGAGCTTTGGTATTCAGAAGATTCCTCATTATGCACCACATAACATATCATTGTTTTGTTTTGATAACTGTTCTTGATCTTGTAGGTATGATCACCCTTTACATTGTTGATGCCTTGTACATGAGAGTACATACAACCAACATACAACTGCCTCTCAAACATATAAAAATTTGTGTGAATATAGATGTTCCTGGAATGCTTCTCTATCTCATAGGACATCTTCAATTCTGAAAAGGAAGTCAAAGAAGCATTTTGGGCTTTTCGATCACAATGGCATTGTGAGTCCATGACGTGCGCAAACCGAATCCAGAATTCCACTAGACAAAGGTTGGGACATGTTAGGGAACTGAACAGAGAATTTTGACTCTCAGAACCTGATATTGTCCTCAAGATGCCCCCAAGAAGCCCTAATTACATATACTTGGCGCAGCCCGTTGTTGTCGGTTAGATAAAGTTCCTCTAACAACTCCACCCAAGACTCCTCAAACTTGTTGGGAGAGTTTGATGCTCATATGAATCCCTTTATGCACTGAATGAAATCCTCACACTTGTTCAGTGTGCAGTCCACTTTCTCAGGAAGCCTTCTTAGGATATGCCACAGGCAAAATCGTTAGATCGACATATGAAAAACATCTGTTATTGGTTATCTGGGCACCGGATCTTAGTATGTGATTATAGTTTTCGACCTGTGGCCTTCCATAGCAATCAGGAAGTTATTGAACAGCCAGAGAAATGACTCCACCTTTTAATCCCCTAACAAACCAGCCCCAAAGTAAATGAGTTGCCTATGGCGATTTAATTTCACAAAGCACACAAACACGATGGAGTGCCTTTTGATCTTGTCAGTTGTGCTGAGCAATAGGATGTCACCGAAATCGGTGTAGCTTCTTCTTAGAGAGCCTGACCAACACACATTCTTCAACCAGTTCTCTGATCAACCTGAAAGTCAAAGAAGAAGTCAGAGTCGACTTACTTTATGTTCTTTAGCACATCTATAAACTTATACACATCTATGCCTTTGATAAGAGCTTTACATCTTTATGGTAATTCTGCAAGTCCTTCTGCATGCAACCGATATTTTCATACCCACTAATATGCTCTTTCATGAGGTGATAAACCTTTGACAGTCTATATTAGCTCGAGCATACTTGTAGAACATGTCTTTATACATGGAGCTGACATTTCTGTTTGAAGTGAGAAACTATCTTCTGCTGGGTGTGCACAGGGGGTGAACTTGACCCTTATAAAATTTGATTATTTCAAACTTCCCATTGTCAATTGACCTTAAAATAATATGAACTTGGTGCCCTTCTCTTGTCTCGGTGTGCTTTCTTTTTAGTTTTCTCCTTCAGGTCCATCTCTTACTTCGGGCATATCTTCGACGGTAACCATAGCAATTTTCGGTGTCTTTGCAGGTTGATAAAATCCTTCTTTAGAGCACACCTACTATCTCTAACAGGTCCCCGACTTATTCTTCCCGTAGGACCGCTACAAATAGTAAAGCTAACATAAACATTATATCTCTTACAGAATTCAAGGTAGTCTTCAACCCTATCAAACACCATACCAAACTTGGCACAAGCATCCCGTCATCACATTTTGGTACCCATTCGCCTCTTACATCAATCGATGAATCAGTAACTACTGCACTCAATGATTTGGCATGTCCTAGGTAAATATTAAGAAAACAAAATCTTAGCGTTAACAACAAAAAGCACACAACATCTAAGCTACTACCACCAACACAATCAATTAATATATAACAAACCAAAATTAGTTTACGATGAACGAACACCCTACAATGTCTGTACTTTGCTCAATGTATTTGACAGTAACTATATGATGATCACTTTTCGCCATATTCGAGCAGCTTTAACAAAAACAGTAGAATGCACTGATAAAAACATCATGCAGAGAAAGAAGGTTGAGCTTTTGACCATTCACAATAATAAAAGAGTCTGCTTTAAATAGGCTTAAAGTTAGTGACCAACAGACATATCACTAGTGATCCATAGGCATAAAATTAGTGGTCATTACATGTATGTAAAAATGCATAACTTTATAATGTTGTTTCCTAGTTAACTCAATGCTTACAATTCTATACATGTGAATTTGGTGATCAACAGACATGTCATTAGTGATCAATTGGCATGACATCAGTGACCACCTATGTTACTCCTTCTTCACAACATAGAATTATCTCCTTGTATAGTTGGTGGTAACTAGACATGTTTTTTGTGATCAATTGGTTTTAGATTAGTGATCATGCAACACCCAATGTGGCTTAAAAAGGAGTTAAAGTGAGTAATTATATCACCAAAGGTACACCTTTCTTTTCAGGAAGTCCACTATTAAGAACTTCATAGTTAAGTGTGGTTGTTGTGGACCAATCTTAGGATGGGTGACCTACTAGGAAGTTTCCCAGTTAACGTGTGAGCAAGGACAAAGCACAATGAAAAGGCTTGTGGTGATTTGTTGGGCCAGTCATTGATCCTTGAAGTTGTTCTTGGTAAATGTTTGAGACCCAAGGAGGTCTGGGGGCATTACGAATGGTATCAAAGCCAACCCGCAACCATGAACTGCATCAATGGGCATAAGATCCCTGGGCAGTCACCTAGAGAATTAAAGATACTGGGTGGACAACGAGTTTAGGAGACTTGTAAGTTGGTCAATTAGTGAGGCACAATGAGGACATTACCATCGTATTTCTAATTTCATTTATTTACCAGTATTTAACCTATATGGCAGCGAATAGCAGAAAGGGGAGTTACTGCCATATTTCCTGTTAGGAAATACAAGTCTAAGTCTCACAGGAATCCATTAATGAACATTTAATGCTAAGTCAAACCACAATAGTCAAGTCCAACATAATAAGTTTAAGTCAAAGGTCCACTCTAGAAAAATTTATTTCAGACAATAGTTTATAAATTCTATGTGTAACGGCCTCACTTTAACCGGAGTCACATCCCCATGCTTATGACCACCACTTGAAAACAAAATATTTTAAAGAGTGAGACAAAGCTTAGTAAATACTACCCTAATAGTCAAACACACTTAAATTCGTCTCAAAACGTTTTGGGATAAGGGAAAGACAATTCAAATTATTTATAAAAGGGACTAACCATTTCCAACCCATACTCTAAGTTCAACCAAGTCTCTCTCAGCTTAGTTTACAAGGTAAAAGGGCGATTGACCTTACTAGGTCTCATGGCTTGCATTTGCTTTAAATGCAGCCACTTATCCACTTTATGGCCTACCACCAATTTAAACGATTACCGATAACCTGGCCCACATCCATCAACAAAGTGGCACATGGTCGCTAACCAAGCATATAGTTACCTAGGGAAGGATATAAGGCCTTCTTATGATTGGGAGTGAACCTTTGCCATCTCACATAATCCATTTACTTAATTATCACACTTGAAGGACGGCCATGTGCTCAAACTTACAATTAACCCATCCCGACCCAATATAGGCCCAAAACCATTTAAAGGTATGTTCGAAATAAGATGTTAAAAGGTACGTTCAAGCAATCCAAGATTTCATGCCAAACTTCTATAATAATCGTAAAGTCTCATCACACCAATTTATTCACAAAGATTCCCCAAACATCAATTCAAATCAATGTGAAAGCTAACTCATAAAGCACATTTTTTTAAAGGGACATTCATGGGGGTTAGGCTATGATTGTTACCTAATCAAAAGTGAAGCCTATGTTTAAGCTCTAGCTTCTAACTTGGGCCTATTCAATTTCCAAAAGCAATTTTGTTAGATTTTGTCCTCAGCATAAAAAAAGAACATAATGAATTATGGTCCATAAATTCCTTAAAACCCTATTTATATGCCCAATTAACAATTTAGAATCCTGGCATAATTTTTCATGAATTTTTGAAATTTTTATAGCTTTACTTCACCATTCTATGTACTGCCCATATTAGAACCAAACCTTATATCCCACTTCTAGAGGCTATAACTCACGTTCTAAACATTAGATTTTGGAGGTTATCTGGAAAGGTTAATTTGTCTATTACAATTTTATTTTAAAATAATTAGTAGATTCTAGTCTTAACTAATCCAAATTTAGTCAAGTTCTCAAATTGTCCTAATACAATCTATATTTATGCAGTGTTGGTATATCCTGTATAACTTTTTAATCCTAACTCTAATTGGCATGATTCAAAATTTCTAGTATAGAGGACTCCTAAATATATAAACCTTATGATTTTCATCATTTTTCCATGAGCCAATATTAACCAGTAATTTCGTAAATTATCCCCACGTTCTGACTCTAGTAGGGGTGATAACTTCCTAAGTTGTTGGTGTTTAATGCTATCAACCCTTGTGCAAATCTTTCATAATGCATTCATATTATGTCCCCTTCATTCGAGCCATAACTAAAAACTCCCTACTTCAATTCGAGTTTTAAAATATTGGGGGTTAAAGGTTAAAACTGTACCTTGAAAGTGTTTGGGTGGGAAAGGAGGAGA
>NCQV01009577.1:3174-14295 GCA_002740545.1 Lophocereus schottii | reverse complement strand
AATGCTATTATACGCGCTTAACCATTAAATTGTGGGGTATTTTTCTTTTTATTATTAATAAATCTCGAGATTCTCAAATATTTTTTAATTCTTCTTAAGTAAGATCTGTAATAAAAGAGCTCTTGTATAAATAATAGCTCGACTTTAATTAAACAAGGATTCAAACGTCATTGAGAAAAAAATAATAAAAAAACCCCAAATATCTCTAAAAAGGCAAAAACAAAAAACCCCAAATCCAGAAAAAAGAGAAAAGGGGAAAACCAGTAAAAAAGGTTCTACGAAAAATCAAATTTTCCACATTCAGCCTCTGATACTCCAAAAATTCTCTCTCTCTCTCTCTCCCCCCCTCGCTCCTCCTCCTCCTCCTCCTCCGCCCCTGTGAGGAGTTGCAGGACTGATATAGCCGTTACGGCAGCCGAAGCTCGAATAAATTAGCGGTTATTTCAAGCTCATCCAGATCGCATCTCACGTTTCATGTAAGTAATTGCATTTTTTCGGGTTTCAGTTTCAATTCTCGTTTTGTTTTATGGATCTTCGTTGTCATTTCAGTTTTCTCGTAGTTGACTCACCTGATCGTTGATCGAAATGCATTTTCAAGTGTTCATTGCTATTCTCTGAATGTACTGTTTGTTCAATCGATTGATTGTTTGTAGATCATAATTTTCGTGTGTATGTGCATAATTTGGTGCTGTTTTGGGTTTGTAGGGTCTGATTTTGATCGAATTTGTTTGTTTGAATCTCTGTACATATTCGTTTGGAACGGAAATTCTCTCAACTCGCCATTTGCATTTAGGGAATTAATCCAAACTTTCACTACTGCTATCACAGTGATCGACCAGAGTATTTTTATGTTAATTTGAAGGTATCAAAATTTAAGCCAAAATTTATTGGGGAAGATTTGTTAGTATTGTTTTTTTGTTGGCATGGATAATGGAAGATAGTGTGGAGGTTAAAATTTATACAAAAATGTGAAGTTGAGATCAACATTGGTTGAATGAAACTAAGGATTGTTTTTATGAAGAAAAGATGTGCACATTATTGTGGTGTGTTGGACTTGTTAAACTCATTGGAGTTCATTTTCACAGAGTTGTCAATGTAAGCGGAGAAAAAGCAGTCTGATTGTAAGAGAGAAGAAACAGGATGAGTTGCTAGACTCATAATCAGATCTGTATTTGAGAAGGTGACATCCCCAGCGAGATCTCTTAGAGCCCCTTGGGTTGAAGATCAGCATTTAAAAATTCAGCGACCAGGTTCAGGGGGAGAGCTCCCCCAAAGTGGCGAGTTCGGCCCATTCCCAGTGGCCAGGAGGGTGAATTCCACCCATTCCATCATGATGGATGATATAGAGAATGGTTCTATGGGGCCTTACCAGGACAGGCCCCGTACCTTCCCTGACATGCGCACCAAACCATATACCCCCTTGGTGAGGCCTCTTCCATACCCCCATCCCCAAACGTTCCGATTTTGTTGGGGGTTAGATATTGCAATGAGTCTAATTTGGTTTGTTGTCTTTGCTGCTTAATGGGTTCATATTGTTATCGTGGTTCATTAGCCATTGATTATTTTGAACCTGGTGATTCAGTCGGAAAAATGCAATCTCAATGTGAGTTATGTGACGTAAGTGGGCAATATATTTAATGCTTGCCATACTGCGGATATATTTGGTACTTGTAGTGGACCACTGGAGTTGTGTGCTTGTACGATCCATCCATTTGGCAGGCTGTGGACAAATTTAAGTTGTATTAGTGGGCAGTGGTGGGTTGTGTGACATAGGTTAATAACCTTTTTGATCTCGTCTTTTTAAATTTCATATCTTCTTATTGAGATGTTGTGATCCAAAAGAGGTGGACTGAGAACCTTAATGCTACTTTGTAGGCAATGATGCATAATGTGGAGACAAATAAATATCATGCTATTGGATAAGTATTCAAATGTCACAATTGTTGGACAAGACTAAGCTGAGGCGAACTGGGATTATATCTGTGTATACTGTTCCAGTGTTCCATCGTTTGGAGTTTGGACACAAACCTTACTAACATCACTGATGACATAGTTTAAAGTGATATGCCATATTTGAACTTTGAAGTTAGTAAGATGCTAAGCAGAACATAGCTTAAAAAAACTAACTGTGGGGCCTTCTAGCATAATTGATAAATGTTATTCGATGGCGAGATAATCTGTTTGTCAATCCCACAGCACAGATATCAGCTTGATTTGCTTGGTTTTTGTTGCAAAGTGAACCAGAAATTTTCCCTTCTAAAACATATGGCATTCTATGTTGCGGCTGATGTAAGTTACAGAAAAATTTGCTTTGTCAGGATCCTACGAGTGTCAAGTATGATGTGACACACATGTGGCATGTTTGTGAAATTAGGTAGTCTAATAATATTGATGCGGGTACCGTACAGACTTGCGGGGGAAAAATTAAAGTCTGTTATAATGTTGACACCGATACTGCACAGATATGTGAGCAAATAAGATGTGCTTCCTCAGGGCATTAGGGAAATGGCAAAAAGTAAAGCGAAAAGAATGTAGTCATCATGTGTGAATCTTTTTGTATTAATTCAACTGCCAAGCAGTCTGTATGAGCGAATGGAAGATTGAGTGGCATAACGTGAACAAAGTACCCGTAAGGCAGTGTAATTGCGAAGGAAAGAACATATAGAAAAGGGGCAGACGAAGGTGGGAATGTTTTGAGTTGAACAAAAATGAATGTATGATTAACGAATTAGGACATAGCTTGCAGAACATTAATGACTTTATGGGTAGAGAGTCTAGACAAAAGACTTGAGTAATTGGAAAGGAACCATAATAGGAGTGAAGAAGATGAAAAGTGGGTGATCAGAAGGACAGTTCATTTCATAATGAAAGTATGGAGTTTGCAACAGAGGAAAAAATGAGACTAGGAAAACTTCTTAGGAAATTATGTACAGCGGGAAAAATGAGAATAGGAAAACTTCTTAGGAAATTATGTATAACCAGTTTTTAATTTCCGTGTGATGCACGATTTGGAATTTAATAATTTGATTTTGAAAATTACTGTTGTTGAGCTTTTAATATGTTGCTAATGAAAATTGGTTTTCCTTTTTCTACTGTTTATTTTAGCTATTTTTAGTAATTCATAGTATAATGGCAATTTTGGTGCCGTTCAATGGAGCTTGAACTTTTAATTATTTGCTAGTGCCTCTGTATAAATTTTTTTTTTTACTATTGTCCCTTAGTTACAATTTTATTTCTGATTTAATTTTGTGCTATTAGTATATTAATACTCTTCAATGTTTCCTTTTTACAGAATATGAATTCAGAAATGTTAAATGTTTTACACCAGACTTTATTAATTATTGAAACCTTTATATGACTCTTGAATAACCTGTTCTTGAAAAAAAAAAAAAATTTAAAAGGAGCATTTATGATTGACATGAATTACTTTGGTTTGGACTCTTGGAGTTAGCATAGGAGTCGCACCAAACCTTTGAGACCATGCCATTGGCATAGGATTTGGTTTGGAATTAGCTTGGGTACTTGCTTGACATATGGAAGGTACAATGTCTTAATGAAGTTTCAGTCCATGTTGCTCAGACTCAATTACAAGTTGCCAATATGTTTAGGTGTTGGATTGCTCATTTGCAAAGGTACTTCTGCATGTTCTTAGTCTAAAATGAAGCGTCTAGTGCCGAAACTTTTGTTGGCAGTTTGAGCATCCAACACAAATTACTTACTAGAAATAGTGTCATAGTTTTGTTTTAGTTGATCCAAAAGAAACAATAGAAAAGTTTCTGGTGCTTGATTGAGTAATTCAAGAATAATTAAACAGGAGAAGGTTGTGTTTAACTCAGGGGGAATTTGGAAGTTTGGAAAAGCATGTAAAGACCTCTGAAAGTCTACTAGCAAATACAAACTACCCACCCATGAAGTATGTTATATGGTTCTATGGAAAAATGATGTATAAGCCATCTAGGCAAGACTCAGAAAAACACAGGAGATCTAATTGTTAGCAAATGGGTGAGCAGCAGCTGCAAGCCAATGATACCTAGGAATATAGAAAGATAGTGTGCTCTGCAAATTGTTGTTGCAAACCCATTGAAGCTGGCTATTATGAAAGAGGGTTACCGCATAATCTCTGTTGCCATTGAAGGAAGATGGACTCATGGGAAAAGTTATTGCAAGTGCTGCAGAAGAAATATCAGTTGTTGGGCTTGTACTCCATAATTATCTATGCCGTTCTTTACCTTACATATGAAAATCTTGAGAAGAAAGGAGTCAAGATTGATTGTGGTCAATTTGTTATCTTGATTGATGTATGGAAATAGTTTTCCTGTTGAACAAACCACTAGAGGCTCTCCATTTGTGAAAGATGACACAATTAGCCATCAATGTTCTGCACAATATTTGAAAGGCAAATTATAGTTTGTGTAGTTGACTGCCTCTCCAACTTTAAGAAACAACTGTTTTGTAAGATGTTTTACTTTTGTTGAAGAAACAGCAAAGGAACCATAATTTAACGATTTGAGATTACTTAAATAATGCACCGGTGCAAGAGTCACTTGGCTAAGGTCTGAGGCTATTGATAGAAACTTGGAAATAATGGTTTATGGGGTTCGCCAACTTTGGCTGAAGGCTGTAGTGAATGATTGGTAACCTAACTTCTAGTGGCTTTTTCGTTGTGAAAAATATTACAGAAGCATTGGATTCGTATTTTTTTTTGGGGGGGTATGCATTGTGGGATTTTTAGCAGCGAAAAAAGGCAGTCATGTTCCAAGATGATTAATGATTATTTGTTATGATCTCAGATTTCCCTTTTTTCTCTTTAAGGATGTAAGATTGGGAGGGGGTCATTGTGATCCTATATTTTCTCAGCATAGCTGTATTACTTACTGGGTGTAAATTAATGAGCAAAATTCGATTTATTGACACTAGTAATTGGCTGCTTTGTGCAGATATTTCGTCTTATCATGGTGTTAAACACTCGTGTTCTCTTTATGCTTATGCTGTTGGCCTTTGGTATCATCTTCTATGTTGGAGCCAGGACATCTCCGATCATCGTGTTTGTCTTCTCTGTCTGCATTGTCAGCTTTCTTTTGTCAATATATCTTACAAAGTGGGTTCTGTCAAAGGATGAGGGACCTCCAGAAATGGCCCAGGTATATATATTACTATTCTGACTTTTGTCTAGAGCATTTGTGTTTTAAGCTGCTGGTTTTGGATATACTTATTCGTTCTTTTGACAAGCTTCTTTTGTTTTGAATCAAATAGCACCTTGCGTGGGTCTTATGTCTATTTAGTCTCTTGGTTCTACAAAATCCTTCTCATAGAAGAAAGAAATTACTTTGATGAACTATATCTTATGTGCGGCATTGAAATCAACATGTTTGTTGTTATAGGCCAAGTTTGTCTTTACCTTTATGATAGCTGAAAGAGCGGATGTCCTCTTAAATATTTCCTCTTAATAAAAAGAGGGCAAGGAGTAATGTGAGCCCTCTCATTCTCCTATTTTCAATTTATCATTGCCCTCTTGTTGCTGCTTCTTTAGGTGAACGAAATCTTAGTTTAAAAAGCCCACATGAGGCACACCTCAGCGTGAGGCTACCAGGTCAACGCCTAGGAGGGGATAAGGTGTGCCTCAAGTATGCAAGGCTATATCTTCTCCATTTTTCTTCTTTTTCTTAGCCTTGTCTTTACCTTTTTTCTTCTTTTCTTTCCTTGAGAGCTAAAAGGTGAGCTATATTTGTACATCAAGTGCGTGCGTTGGTGAATTATGATGATAAGATAACATATCTTAGGGTTATTTGCAGTGTTAATTGTTATATTGACGTCTGATTGCTTTTTTAATGCATTTGTCTAACTAGTTTCCGCAAAATAATGCAAAAAACTTCTAAGATTTTTTATATTGAAGTGCACCTTGCATCTATGATGCGTGCGCCTTTGCCTTGCACTTTGCGCCTTACGCTCTAGGATCCTAAGCGCCTTTTAAAACTAAGAATGAAATAATAATTAATGGAAACAGTTCTTTCCTAAAGAACATGGGAGTCATCTTTGATCACACACATACACACACCACACACATACATGTGTGTGTGTGTGCGTGCGTGTGTCTGTGTCCGTGTCTGTGCGCGCGCGCGCGCATGTGTGTACATATGTATTTGTGTGTGTGTACATATCTATGGATGTATGTATGTATGTGCGAATGAGAAGTTATTTCTAGTTGCTGTTCCTCTTTGTGATTTCAAAGTTTTAACTGCAGTGTCATCTTTAAATTATTTGTTGTATAAATGGTATTTGCCTCTTAATTGATTTATTGATTTCTCCACCAATATTGAGTTTATAATTCTTGTGCAAGATATCATATGCTATACGTGATGGTGCTGAAGGCTTCTTCAGGACTCAGTATGGGACTATCTCCAAAATGGCATTGCTACTTGCCATGGTAATTCTTGGTATATATTTGTTTCGCAATAGAACTCCCCAACAGGAAGCTGCTGGAATTGGGAGGTAAATCATCTCGCTGTTGATTTACCTGACAACATTCATGAACTTTCTGCACCCGTGGCTTCTACTTACCCTCTTTTTCCATGGTTTGTTTGTATGTGTACAGTACTGCATCTGCATTTATTACCGTTATTGCTTTTCTGCTGGGAGCGCTATGCTCCGGAATAGCAGGCTACGTTGGAATGTGGGTTTCTGTTCGTGCTAATGTTCGAGTCTCTAGTGCAGCGAGGCGGTCTGCCAGCGAAGCATTACAGGTTGGTAATCTTATGATATCTGTCTCTTTTAGCCTGAATCACGTGTGTTTTGTATCTTATTTGAACACGCTGAAACAATGTTTGTAGGTAGCTGTTCGTGCTGGTGGATTTTCAGCTTTGATTGTTGTAGGTTTGGCTGTACTTGGTGTTGCTGTTCTTTATGCCACCTTCTATGTTTGGTTGGGGGTGGATTCACCAGGCTCTATGAAGGTCACGGATCGTAAGTTTTCTTCTCTTTATGTTTCTTTTTGGTCTATTTTGTTTCCTTGCAGGTGGATAAATTCGACCATCTTTATGTCAAGGGTTATGTTGACATGTCCTAGAGAATTTGTTGCATAACATGCATCGAGGAGGTGTTTTTCTTGGTTGACGTCAACTGCTTTTTCTTCTCAACAACAATGTAGAACTAGTGCATTGCTTTTCTACTTGTGTGTAAAATTGTAAATAATACAGAAGTGGTTCTAGAATATGTTGTATATTTCAGCAACTCAACATGCAGCATTCCTTCTGTAGAGTTGAAATTACACATGGCTTTGAGGTCTTATCATAGGTTCTATATCCTCTGTTTCTAGTCAAAGTTGTAAGATCTGTGAGGTTAGTATTAACAACCTTGATCCCAAATTGTTTGAGATACTTCAAGATGAAGTGCTGAAAAGTCGATCTGAATTCTGTCAAGTAATGCCAGATGAGGTGGTTGTTAATTTGATTCACATGGATGGATCTACTGATTTTTGACTTGGAAATAGGATAGCTTAGTTTATTATTATGAAAAAGTTTGGAATACTGTTAAAACTAACTCTGCATATCCCTTAGCCCTGAGATATCGGACAACATCTTTTTAACCGCTTAACTGCAATTAGAAATTCCTGGTGAAGTTCTCTGAAATCAGAGCAGATCAATGTGTGAATGAATATGTTGAAATGTAACCCTGATTAGAAAGCACACTTGTTATCACATTAAATTAAAACGGGGGATTTAAAAAAAAAAAAACTGCCTTCACCGTCATGCTCATAAGACAGTGCTTTTCCGCTGATCTGCATGCTCTTTCTAGCTTCTTAAAGACTGATCTGCTTCTAATCAGGTTATCATTACATCTCGTCTCATATACTATGTGCTGATAGTTCAGAGATGTTATGCATTTTTTTACTGGCTATTAACCGGAGTGTATTCTCCAACCTGCAATGCTTATCCAAACACTGATGTTTGCACATGAGATTTTAAGTGCCTGACCATGTAGCAGGAGAACTGTTTCCTATCTTTTTGAGCTTTCCTGTATTTCCAGGAACTCATTTTGAAACGTGAAGAGCTTCACGGTTCACAAAGGACTTGAAATCCTAGATCCACACAAGAGTCTTCCAAGCCTGGAGGGGAAGGAAGCATTGGAAACCGGTTGCTTCACTATGGTGGGAATGCTAAGCGATCTTGATTGCTGAGCATCCTCACCAAAACTAGCCCTATGAACTTTCAACTCCCTTGTGAACTGCTATTCTTATGCTAGCTCTCCTTAAGGATATGCCATATTGCGGAGGGAATCAGAGACATGTAGTAAACCACAGACTTGGGAATCAGGATATGCCATATGCAATATTGCGGAGGGAACCAGAGACATGTAGTAAACCACCGACTTGGGGTCTTTACATTAACAAACTCCCTGAACTCTTACACTTGTCGTCGTGTTTAGGAGGTTATGCATTTTGCTAGAGTTGGTTACATATGCTGGTTATATATGTTGCTCACCCTTTTTTTGATAAGGAGATATATATGCCGCTTACCCTTTGTCCTCTTATTCAGATGACTCTAGCTTCCTCAGAAGTTGGCTTTCCATTGCTAAACTGTTCTTTATTCTTCTGAATTCTTTGTCCAGTGCCTCTTCTCCTTGTTGGTTATGGTTTTGGAGCTTCGTTTGTTGCTCTCTTTGCTCAACTGGGTGGTGGCATATACACTAAAGCAGCTGATGTTGGAGCAGATCTTGTCGGAAAAGTTGAGCAGGGAATACCTGAAGATGATCCTCGTAACCCTGCTGTCATTGCTGATTTGGTATTTTATGCTCTGTACTCCGAATCTTAGCTTTTAGTTTTCTATTTTACCGTGTAGTATTTGGTCACCCTCACCCCTCGGGCCACACTTGTATAGATCACTACAACTGGTTGTAAGTTGGGCACAATGGATCTTCTACAAAGCATTGTTTAATTAAGACCCTTACAAACTGGTCTAGTGATGCCATTCCAATTCTTATGATTAGCTTTTGTTAGGGGGAACTGAAATCATATGTGCTTGGCATAATCTGCATTGCACTGTTGTAGGGCGGAAAAAATGCTTCTTTGACATATGAGATTTGAATATATTTTTCATTTTTCTATTCTGGATATGGTCTTTACCTGATTTTGCCGCCTTCTTATTCTTGCTTTGGGGGAGGTGTTAGGAGTTTTGGCATGTTAATTCTTCTTGCTGCTTGTGACTCTCTGATGTTGCACTCTAGACAGAGATGGCATGAGTTAGTATTCTTCCAAAAATTTTAAATGTGGCACTCTGAAGTTTGAAATTGATTGCCTGCTATTTGCAGGTTGGAGACAATGTTGGTGATTGTGCTGCACGTGGTGCAGATCTTTTTGAAAGTATTGCAGCAGAAATTATTAGTGCTATGATATTAGGTGGTACAATGGCACAGCAGTGTAAAATTGAAGGTGTGCATCTCTTTTGCTGAAATTCCTTGCCTCCCTCAATCATGGCAAGTCTTTGCCCTTTGGCATAGGATTCTTCTTAAAATCAACCCCTTTTCTGGTTTGTTTTTTTTGGGGGGGGGGTTGAAATGAAATTTTTAATTTGCAGTTTCTTGAGATTAACAGACTAGCTGCATTCGTTGTTTGGGTTATGCAGATCCGTCGGGCTTTATCCTGTTTCCTTTGGTGGTTCACTCCTTTGACCTTGTAATATCATCTGTGGGTATATTTTCCATAAGAAGCACACGAGAGGTTGGCAAACCTGTAGAGGATCCAATGAAGGTTCTTCAGAATGGATATTCTGTAACAATTGTATTAGCAGTTCTGACCTTTGGAGCGGTAAGAGGAAACATCTGAAGTCTTTCATATATCACTTCTGTTTCTTGGTGTGCATTTCATATGCTCTATGAGCTGACAGGGTGTACTGTGTAGTCTGTTTAGCCTAGCTGCTTGCTAGTTTCGGTATGTTCTTAGTTTTGCATCTTTTCGTCATTTGTGCAGTCTACTCGTTGGTTGCTCTACACGGAGCAGGCACCTTCTGCTTGGTTGAATTTTGCTTTATGTGGGCTGGTTGGAATTACAACATCGTACATATTTGTCTGGATTACCAAGTACTACACTGATTATAAGCATCAGCCAGTGCGTACATTGGCTCTTGCTAGTTCAACTGGACATGGGACTAACATAATTGCTGGTGTTAGTTTGGGCCTGGAGTCAACCGCTCTTCCCGTTCTTGTTATCAGTGTAGCCATTATTTCTGCTTTCTGGTTGGGTCATACCTCAGGGTTGGTGGATGAAGCTGGTAAGTCTACTGGTGGTCTTTTTGGAACCGCTGTTGCGACAATGGGCATGCTTAGTACAGCTGCATATGTCTTGACGATGGATATGTTTGGCCCAATAGCTGACAATGCTGGTGGCATTGTGGAGATGAGTCAACAGGTTATTATTATATTTTCATGTACTTCTAGCCGATTTATTGAATATACATAATTGGCTCATGCTAAAGATTATATTCTGCTTCCCTCGTAGCCTGAAAGTGTCCGAGAAATTACTGATGTTCTTGATGCCGTTGGGAACACAACAAAAGCTACCACAAAAGGATTTGCTATTGGATCCGCAGCACTTGCATCCTTTCTTCTTTTCAGTGCTTACATGGATGAGGTGGCTGCTTTTGCCAATGTAACTTTCAAAGAGGTGGGACTAACAATTGCATTTTGAGTTTTGACTGCTATTGTTTGCTTATGTCCTTGTGATGATGTGTTGTTGGAGGTAAACGTATATGACCCTTGTCCTCTTCAGGTCGATATTGCGATTCCTGAAGTTTTTGTCGGTGGGCTACTAGGTTCTATGCTTATTTTCCTTTTTAGTGCATGGGCCTGTTCAGCTGTTGGTCGTACAGCTCAGGAGGTGGTAAATGAAGTAAGGAGGCAATTTATTGAGAGGCCTGGTATCATGGTAAGTATTGGCCTGACAAATTCATTGATAACCAATCTGGTGCTCCTTGTTGACAACCTTTCTTTGGCAGGACTACAAGGAAAAGCCTGACTATGGTCGTTGTGTAGCAATTGTTGCTTCTGCCTCACTTAGGGAAATGATTAAACCTGGTGCTTTGGCTATCATATCGCCTATAGCTGTTGGTAAGTTATATGCCTTTTTTTGGG
>NCQV01009541.1:0-18870 GCA_002740545.1 Lophocereus schottii | reverse complement strand
CACATCCTCTCACTATGGTCGGGGGACATCGCGGGGTCATGCTTATAGGAGGGTTCGCAGCCCACGGTAGGCACATATTCAAAACGGGGGAGACGTCTCGCGGAGCTTGCAGCCTCCACGGCCTTCTTTACCTGCTAAGAGACTTGCTATATTATAGCATCCATCATGGTGGACATAAAGCTCTTCAGGGCATCCACTGTGATGTAAGCCTCTTCCCTGGCCGAGGGTTGATCGACCAGCCTAGGTCCGACCAAGAATTTTCTGAGGCGTCCACAGCCTCAGGATGGGCTGATGCTTCCATGATGGGCGCTTTATCTCCCCTAGTCTGTGCCTACGTGGCGTCACTGACTACCATCGTTCATCGATCTCTTCCCCATTGATGGGGCCAAATCTACTTCAGAAATTTCCTGTACCTTTTTGATGATGACATGGGATGAAAGCTTGGGCTTACGTGATGGTGCATGCAGATCAGCTGGCGGGCCCCTTTCCTTGGTGAAACCTAAAAAAAAGTCGGGTTGTGGTCTGGGGAACGCCTCTTCGACGGTCAAGTCAAAGGAGGGTCCAAGAAGGATAAATGCTGTAAAGAGAAGGAGAGAGCTAAGTTAAATACATCAGAGTGTGAACCCTTTTCCCGAGGTGGGTAGGCAAGTATTTATAGCTCCTATACCTGTGGGTAGGATTGGAAGACCTCCAAGGTTGGCTTCTGTCTCCTTGCTCTGTTTGGGCCTTTGGTGGAGCCCCAAGGGTCCTGTTTTGAGCCCACTATATCTGGTTGGGCCTCTCCTATAATTGAATATCCTTGGGCCTTCCGGTAAATGATATTTTTCAGATCAATAATTATTTTAAAATAGGTAAATGTAATAAAATCTTAAGATAGGATAATTATCGTCTCCATCTTCATGAAAGGACTATAAAATAAAAATTTTAGACATAAACAAATAAACCCCGAAAACAAGGGCAAAAGCAAAACAAAAAAAAAAGGAAAGAAAGTTTGAACTCGAAAAATCCAGTTTTATCCGGACAAATATTTACACCAAAAAAAATAAATAACGAATGGAAAGATAAACATAGTATAGAGGAGAGAGAAAAATAAAAGGCAACCCATGCCCATCACCATTTATTACGTACAATCGGGTGGACATCTCAATTGTCAACCCGAGCCCACGATTAGCGGTTTTTAGTCCAACCAACTGCCCAGCTCAATACACCTCTCGTTTTTTTAAAAAAAAAAAGAAATTCGCGATTCTTAGGTTTTCAAAATCACGGTTTTCATTCTCCCCATTGCTTGATTGCTCTGTGTTGCATAGATTGGTTTAGTGTTCAACAATTATTCAAGGGCTGGGTTTGATCTTAATGTCACTATTGATGTTGAAGATTCATCAAATGCGAATTCTTCATCAGGCTTGGTCGTAATTTTTGATCTCTAATTTTATGTTCAGGTTTGGAATTTGTGTGTTTTAAATTTGCGTTCTAATGAGTTAGTTTTGAGATTTTCCAACTGGATTGCATTAATTGTTATGATGTCGTGTTTCGAAAATATAATGTAATTGCTTGTTTGAATATATAGTGATGTTTGCTAGAATGTTTTGGTTTTTGTTTTGAGTTGTATATGGTATTTGTAATTGTGTTAATACTGGTTAAGATACAAGTTGAATAATTTTTTTCATTTAATACTTGAATATACTTCATTTTCTGTAAATTTTAGTTTGTGTAATATGATAAACAATGGATCACCATTATAAGTTATGTGGTCACTAAATATAGTAGTTGGCTCATTAAAGAAATACATTTAGCTCATTATGATTCAGCTTGTACTCAATAATCATAAATCAGTTCTGTGCTCCCTAAATGTAATCACTATAATCTATTTTGTGCCTAACAGGAAAAACAATAGCTCACTATAGTCAGTATAGCTCACTATAAAAATTTGTTGCCTCCTCTTACATAGCAGTTTTCTGCTCACTAAAACGAACGTTTGGCTCACTAGGATTTAGCTTGTGCTCACCAAGCTCACCATAAAAATTAGGTTGGTTTTACAGACAATGCTCCGTTTTTGCTATCTACATTAGATGGTTCTATTGCTGGGTCGTTGATGTTGATTATATTATAGTTTTGTGTAATCCTACTAGTGTTTCAAAAGGCAAAGACGTGGCTTCTGTTGATGGTAATATTGTTGGTGGTGTGCCTAATTGTGTTGTGAATTGTAAGGAGATGTGTAGATGTTGATGATGCACGTGTTGTTGAAGTGAAGGAAGCTGATCCATTAAAACTGATTGGTAAAAGGGTCAGTTCTATAGATGTAGCATTTAAGGTATATAATGAGTATGCTTTCTGTAAGGGGTTTTCCATAAGATGTGACAAGTTAAGGAGGAGAGAGGGTTCATCAGTTGTGCATTCAAGGGAGTTTTGTTGCGGCAAATAAGGTTTTAAAAGGTGTTCTGGCAAAAAAGATAACACATTTACAAAATGGAGTCGCAGGTGTAATTGTGACGCTAAGGCTATTTTTTACATTGAAGCTCATGATGAATGGGTTTGTTAGAAGCATGACCATATTCATAATCATGAATTGCTTTGGAAGCTGGGGTTCATTAGTTGAGATCACATAAAAAAGTTGAGAAAGCTTATGTTGATTTTTTCCACAAGATGAGAAGAAATGGTATGAAAGGTTCCCATGCATATTGGCTTCTAAGAAATGAGGCTGGGGGTTCGCCATTACTCAGGTTCAGTGAAAGGGAAACCTACATTAGTATTGCAAATGCAGTCAAGAGCACTTTAGACGAGGGTGATGCCAATCATTTGATGTGTGTTTTAGAAACTAGGTATGTCAACGAGCAAGACTTTTTTTTATAAGTTTAAATTGGAAGAGAATGATTATTTGATGAGCTTCTTGTGGAGGGATTCATAAATGAAAGCTGACTACTTGTTGTTTGGTGATCTCTTTATATTTGACACGGTATATAGGACTAACCGTTATGAGATGATATGCGCACTTTTTGTTTGTATGAATTATCATGCGAACAAATGTTATGGTGGGATGTAGATTTTTGATGAATGTGAAGATTAAGAGCTTTGTTTATTTATTTAAAACATTTTTGGAAGTTATGGATAATGTATAACTGAAAACTATAATGACAGACCAAGCATTTTCTATGGCAAATGATATTGAAAAGATCTTCCCTTTGACAAAGGATAGGCTGTGTACTTAGCACTTTATAGAGAATTCAAAAACAAAATATTGGTCATCTTAGGGTTTTGGTGGATTTGTTGATAAGTTTGACCATGTTTTGATGAGATGTGATACAAAAGCAGAGTTTAATTTTTGTTGGCATAGGTGAGGCCCTCTCTATTTCTATTTATTAATGTACTCATCGACTTATTACTTTCTGCTCACTAATGATTACTTTCTGCCCACCAAGGTTATATGTGTCTATTCACTAGATTAAGCCTTTCTGCTCACCAAGGTTACATGTTTCTGCTTACTAACTTATTATTTTCTGCTCACTGTTTGTGTGTGTTTGGCTGGTTGAAGAGTATAATGTGCTGAAAATACTTGGTTGGTTAGATTGTATCAGTTAAAATAAAAATGGTATCTAACTTTTTGCCGAGATGCTTTTTCTGGAGGCATTCTATTGTTACAAAGAAGTGAGTCTACAAATGCTTCTTTGTCAAAGAGAGTTAATGCCACTTAGATTTTCACAATATGTTCTGTGACATTATTATTGAGTGGAGGACTCAGGAGAAGGATGAGAATGTGAAAAATAACGATGGATTTCCTTAGATTTACTTGCCACATGTTAGGCTTTTGTAGCATGCTTCTAAAATCTATACTAACAACTTGTACAAAGTGTTTAAGAATGAATACATTAAAGAGGAAGGGTGTTGTCAAGATGTTCTTAGCTCAAGTGAAACCCCTTACGGTACAGAGCATGCATATGTTGTCTATGAGAATTGCTTTTCGAAGACATTTAGGTTTGTGGTTACGTTTAATCTCCCAGACCACAATATTATTTATGACTGTAAAAAGTACAGGGAGAGCGGTATTCTTTGCTGCTACTATTTACATATTTTCAACGTTCATTGTGTGCCAAAAGTCCCGGATTAATATAATTTAAAACGTTGGACTAGGCTAGCTAGACGCCCGGGTTATAGAAGAAGTTCCAAGTGTTTATATAGTTGGTGTTCTTGGTTCCATATGAAGGGTTCAAATGCATAGGTAGTTTGAGGCGTGGCATCTTACCAGTAAATCTAATACCCAGCAAGAAACCTATGTGAAGACTCTTTTGCGAAGTTAAAGGTTGATGTTGGTGTCATTGTGGGTTCTATTTATGTTTATGACACAGAAAATGATCAATAGTCTAGTAATGGTAATAAAATCATTCGTACTTCTAAAGGCTTTAGAAAGAAAAACGAAAGGAATATAGGGAGGAAGAGTACATCAAAGAAGATATCAAACATTGTAAGATCAAGGAAGGTAAGCTTTTCTTCAAGGAATAGAAGAGATGTTTTACTACCTCAGGTCAAATTCTATTCACAATCTTAGTGAATAAGTTATATTTCTTATACTAATATCTTCTTGGAGTTTATTGAGTTTGTTGCTAAGCTCAGTAGATCTATACTGTCTTTGGCTCACTAAAAGTGTTAGTATGCTCACTAATATAGTGTTATAATTATGTATTGGCTCACTTCAATTTTTAGTTCTCAAACTGTTAGTCTTACAGGTTCCACCCACTACATTTATACATTGGCTCACTAAACATATGTATATGCTCGCCAAAAATATGTTTTGCATGTGATGGTTTCGGTTATTACTGTAGGTTCATCTGATCCAGCAGATACATCTAATCCAGCAGTAGATTTTATACAGGGTTCTTAGCTTGCTTTTTTATGAAAGGTTGAGGCAACCAAATAGGGGTAGCATTCTTACTAATCAGTTGGATCCTGCTTCTGAAGCTCTTATCATTCCATGGTAATAAGCTCACTAATATAGTGTATCTGCTCACTAAAAATGTGTATTGGCTCACTAACGTAATGTATCTACTCGCTAGATTTATACTTTGGCTCACTAAAGATATGTTGATACTAATTTATTTTGTGAAATAGGTTGCTTGGGAATCGAGCATGAAATTTTGCTATGATCATGGGTTTTTGATTTTCTATGTGTTTATCATTTTTATTCATGCTCTCTAACAATTATATTTTGCTGACTATAACTAATGTTAGCTGTGTAGGTTTGAGGGCATAGCATTAGCTTCGAGCATTAATGAATCTTTTCGCATTTAGTGCATCCAGTAGGTTTTTGAACAAAACATCAAATGTAAATTTGTATTTGATTGATAAATTTTGAACTTGTATATTTTATTCATTACGATTTTTTTTTGGTGATGTGATGTAATGAGAATTATTTTTTTAATTTGAAAATTAAGTAAATCATGTTGACTAATTTTAAAGTTTACAATAGATTGAATACTTTTAAAACTTATAATAGGTTGCTCAATGCTTAAGATTTATAGCTCACTAGTTTTATCCGTTAGCTCACTATATTTTATAAAACTATTTTCTACTTTTTTGATGATTGAACATTATAAAAGAATAGTATTCTATGACATTGTGTACACTTCAATATTTAAATAACTGTGTTAATAATAGTTGTAAGTTTATATCATACTAGTGGTCACTGGTTTTGCCTGCTAGCTCACTGGTCTTGTCTACTAGCTCACTGGGTTTGCCTACTAGCTCACTGGTTTTCCCTGCTATCTCACTGAAAATAAGCATAGTAAAAAACATGAAATATTCAATAATCAATGCTACATACTAGTACTTGACCATCATTAAGTGTAGGCATAGTAATAGTGTTCATATAAGAGTATTGGGTACATTAGTTCCCAAAGCTAGTCTAACTAAAGAGAGGTTCATTACTCATGTTGTTGGCACTTGAGGCTAGCTTGATTTTGCATTCATTTCTGCCTTTCGTTTAACATGGAACTCCTTTGCGAGTCTTTTCACTCTATTCTTGTACATATTTTCTTTACTGTTGATGATCTTATAGCAGTATAATGCTCTCATAACATCAAGCAGATTTTTATCATACAAACAAAAAAAGGAAACAAACCATTTATGGTTCTTCAATTAATAGATCTTATGCTTATTTCAAGATATTTTTGCAGATAAAACAATTTCAATAGGCTCACTTCATTTTCTTGAAACCACAATCCCATTTATTTACTTGGTCGGAGTAAGACTCCATGTGTCTCATGCAGAATATTCCACAGTCTGTGACATCATCTGTTGTTCTCCATGACATTCTCATTTGTACTGCTTCATGTTGTTGACAATTTCATGTTTGGGATGGCCAACACTATGTTGAAGAAATCTCCTAAAAACTATGCCTGTGTACAACCAACATTTTTGTTTAACTCACTGCAATTGTTTGATAGCTGCTAAATATGTGTGTTAGCTCACTAAGCAACAGTTTGCCCAACATTGATTTTTAGCACGCCACATATGTTTGTTGGCTCATCAAATATGTGTGTTAGCTCACCAAAAATGTGTGTTAGCTCACCAAATATGTCAGCTCACCAAATATGTGTGTTGATTTATTCTAAATTAAATGAATCAGTGAACATTTAAACATAACACTAACAGATGTGTTTCTCCATATGTGTTTTATATGAAGCAGTTATGTGCATATTGTCTATAATGTCAGGCCTTTCTTAATTTAAATCAAAGCAAAAGATGAAGAAGTGCTTCTTTTGACATACTCGGAAGAACACTTTCAAAGTGGAAGATGAATAATATTATATAATGTAGTAGTCTTGTACATAATAAAAATGTATTAGATTAACACCTACTAGTTGCAGTTGTTTGGCCGATATCCATTTTTCACATCTCTAAAATTCTTTCTCAAGTATTGTTTTAAAATCAATGTACCTTGCCTCTTCCATTCTTACTGTATTTACAGTGGGGTCCAAAGTTGACGACATGTTTGCATTAGTATCAGTAGGTCTTTGATCATTTGTATTTGTGAACAGAAATAAGCATATAATTACCATTGCATCAACCGATGCAAAAAATCTTCTTAGAAAGCCTTCACTTCTTTTTCTCTCTAAGTTGTTGAGGATAGCAGCCTAGACATTGACCACATGTGGATCAATGTATTCCCTTGGACGCATGGTTAACATGTGATACCGATTTGCAACATGTGTTTCGACGTCAAACATATCTTCACTAATATAGGATGAAAAGGAAAAAAATTTTAACTTTATATTGAGTATGACTTAAGTGTTTGTAAGTGTTTTCTGTCTGATGGCTTTGTGCTTGTTTTGAATCAAGGTCCTTTGATCGATGGAATACATAATTAGCAACGATCTTCTCCTACGATGACAACTACCCTATAATCTTTGTGATTCTCCCCATAGAAGGAGAGCAGTAGGATTCTGTCATTGATCCCTTCTCTCTCCTCGATTGATTTCTTGTATTCTTGGTGTGTTCTTCTTCTGCAAAACTTTATATTAGAGTTATGACATTGTAGCTCATGAAATTACATAATATGGTTCAATGCTTACTAAAATATATGTTCTGCTTACTAAAATATGTATTCTACTCACTATATACATATTGTGGCTCACTACTTGCTAAACTATATGTCCTGCTCCCTAACATATATGTTATGCTTACTAACATATATGTTATACTCACTATGATATACTTTCTACTCACGATATACTCACTACGATATACTTTTTGCTCACTAAAATTTATCTTCTGCTCACTAACATATACGTTCTGCTCACTAAGATATACTTTTTGCTCGCTAAAATTTATCTTCGTATAAGACTCGCCTTCTTTGTTTTAAGTTAACCTGGCTGTCTTACCTTCTACGTTATAAAAATCATGTTTTTATTAACTATACGAGTTAAATTATTACTGATGTACTTATGTGAACGATAATTTTATTAAAAAGAATTATTATTGCTATTATTAATTTTAAAGTTAATTCGTGCTGTTTGTGTCTCTAAACTGTACCGATAGTTTAATTTAGTCGTTTCTCGAGTACAATTAGGTTGTTAACCTTAGAAGTAGTTCGATGTTTAATAAATCGAATCTTTATATATTTAGGAACAAATAGTTGATAGAAGGTCGTGTTAATGATTCGGGTTTAGAGTTCGAGATAGGAGCTAGACTAGCAGTACCAATTATTGATCAGCTTAAGACCAAAAAAAAGAGTAAAAAGAGCAAAGCCCATTTCTCCTTCTCACTGGGGCACGAAAACACGACAGAAGAGGGGGGGAGCTTTGCTGCTACTCCCAGCCTCGTAACCCCCGACCCTCCTCTCTCTCTCTCTCTACAATCGTCCTCCTCCTCCTCTTGTAGGCAACCACCGGCCGCCATCTAGCTTCATCGCCGTCCACCACGCTTCGCCGGCGAGAGAAGGAGACCACCCATTCCCTACCCACTCGTCACCAGCCGCCGACCACCACCATTCTCCCTCCCCTACTTCTCGCGGCTGAATTAACCCAGAAAACATGCGTCTCGATTTCAACACCCATGTGCCGGAATTCTGCCACCCAGACCACAGTCGACCTCCCCTATAAATTTGGGGGCCGAATTCAACCCAATACACCTCAAAATGCCACTAGAACCGAGAGTTAGGGATTAGGTTTTGCAAGTGTTTGGGCAAGGGCTTTGAGCTTGGGCTAATTGGGCATCTCTGGGCGGACTATTATAGCTTTTTAGGTCAAATTAGGGCTAAAATCAAGTAAGTGTTTGTCCCCTCTTAAGGTACTATTATTTTCGAAAATGTTTCAGCAGATAGATTTTGCATGTTAAAATAGGGCTAGCTGAGTTTATTCGAAATGTCAAGGAATGATTGAAAATGTGTTGTGTGGTGAATTTGTATTTGTTCGTACACAACCAGACTGCTTATGCTCAGATTTCGCTTGCTGCCATTCAGTTATGCACGCCTTAGTTCGTGTTAATTTCAGCTTAGAATATGCATGATTAGGTTGCTTAAAAGATGCCTGAAAATAATCTGACCTTAGCCTGTGATTACGCTGTTGAATATGTATAGAATCTGTCCACAGGCCATAGCTATGTTGTTGGTTATGTTTGAGTTTAGTTCGATTCAGATTGCGCATGCATACATTAATTGAAAGTACCCTTGAATTATAAATGCGAATGCCTTGATTCATCAGGTATTTATATGGCTTAATTTGGTTTGAATAGTAACTTCGATGTAATAAACGAACGCCTTGAATCATATTATGCTTAAATGGCTTAATTAGGATTAAAATGTAACCTCGAAACAATGAATGAACGCCTCGGATCGATGCTTGTCTGTTTAGTTGAATTATGCTTCTGAGGTAGCTTTGGAAACAACTTTCGAATGACTGAACGAGTATGTTTACTCCTTGATTGTAATACATGAATGTAATCCCGTTTCATGCCTTTGAAGTTTAATACAGCTTGCTAAGCGTTTGTTTCAAGTAATGCGATATATATATATATATATATATATATATATATGTATATATGGTTATAACTGTTGGCTGCGGCGTATTACTGAATCATACCTGCTTGCTCAGTAAGTTATGCATTAGTAAGTTTACATACCACTTTTCAGTATGACCTAGGGGTTAGAATGCTAGATTGTGAAATTGAGACCGAGATGGTAGTTGGATGGTTCGTTGGTTGTTATGTGAGGAGGGAGCTTGGGTTGTGAATTAACCGCAATCGTGTGGATTGCAAGGTCATGTGTGGCTTGTGCTGAGATTGATTGATTATGAAGTGTTTGAATGTGTTACGTGCAAACCCCCTCCCTTTATGTCATCAAGTTTCTTGTTGCTAGTGAGGGTGAGTTTGAAAAGGAAGTTTTTCACGTTTGTAACTAATAGTAGCCATAACTACTAGCGAATGATGGCATGTTTTAACTATACAAATATAGTTTTCAGAGCAAACTCACTTGAATGGGGGAATCCCTAAAGAATTAAAATAAAAAGAGAGTGCATTGTATGAAAAAAGGATTTTGTTATGAGAGGCAGCAAACTTATTAGTCGTTATGACCGAATGCTTTAAATGGCTAAGATAAGTGCTTAGGGACAATAGATAGGAGTGAACCTGCTTGAACGGAGGAGTCTCTAGCCTGGGGAGTAATCTCTAGAGACCCTGACGAAGGTTAAGGTCCAAAAGTTAGTTGCCATCTCGGGAGTAAGAGCTTAGTGTGAGTTAATCTCACTGGGATTGGGTATAGATCTCCCCTGACCAGTACTTTATGATGATCTTATGCCAAGAGTAATTTCCTAATAAGTAAGAAAAGTAGTTAGCATTTCGCCTTTTTAAGTATTCTAGAAAAAACGCTTTTAAGGGTCATTATGAGACCAATATAAAAGAGATTCTTTCAAGAATGTGAGCCTCAGAGGCTAAGTAAAGTGTTTTCAGACAAAGAAAAGAAAGATTTTCATGCATGTCATGTGAATAAGAATCTAGGTGCAGTACAAGTGAAATTCCAAGTACAGCATGACCATACCCTTGTAATGCATCAAGCATATGAGTTTGAATGTGCATGTTTAGCTAATGAAAGTTTGTGGCATAATCTCTGATTCATAAGTTCATATGATTAAATTAGATAGATAAAGCATAAATCACCAATTATATCGTATAATCTATGAAAGAAAGTTCTGTGCTTAGCCTCGTTGCTTGGTTAAGTGTTTGACTGCTTGTTAGTAAAAGAATTTAGTCATTCAGGGGCCTAAAAATGTGTTTGAATGGCTAAAATGAAATTTGTGGATAGTGATCCTTCCTTAAGAATTTATGAATGCCTAATATAATAGTAAAGTAAGAATATGTGGTATGTGACTATTATGAGTATTATTGCCTGCAACGGTTTGGTTTTAAGGGGTCGGGAAACACTCATTGAGCGTGTAGTTGCTCATCCCACTGCTCTTTTTCCTTTTTCCCCAGGTTTTCTTTGTGACAGGAAGAAGTTGAGTTAGCTATGCTGAAATGGAAGTTACCCTTGCTTAAAGGGAGTCAAGTGTGCCCGTAGTGAAGTAGTCACGCTGTTTGATGATGTTATAGAATGTATTCTTAGTTTGTAAACGTATGTAAATCAAGTATTCTAGCTCATATAATGCATATGATATAAAGGTCGCTCTGTATGGCCCTATGAGCTAACCATCTAATTAGTTAGGTGTCTTCTTGGTCAAAGTTAGTTATGTTTTGGGATGTAAACCCCAATACTCTGGTTGTGTGAACCATGGAGTTGTATATTTTATTTCTTCTCTATTAATGAACTATTTTGTTTGATGTACTCTGAGCGAGTTGCTCGTTGAGTTATGAACTCCAGCGTGTAGCCGTTGAGTTTCTTTTAAAATGTTTAACGCTTTTGTTGATCTGTAGGGGTTTATTATAAGACTTTTAGCCTAAAAATAGTTAGTTTTTAGGAGAAACTCTGTCTGTTTCGTCCCGAAATTTAAATAGAAAGTTAAGAAAACATAATGCTCTTGGCTTTAGGGGCTGGGGCTGTTACCCTTCTACTCAGTATGATATACTTTCTCCTCACTAAAATTTATCTTCTGCTCACTAAGATATACTGATGTGTGCTCACTAGATGTGTTATTTGTAGGCATTATAACATACAATTGTCATCTACTAACAGCATTCCTATAACTCATTAAATATTTTGTTCTGCTCATTGAAATTAACATTCTGCTCACTAAACATTGTTACCAGCTTTATGCGTTGTCTTCTTCTTTTTATCTTCTCTGCTAGGAGATTTTTGCTTTGGTTGCTCTCCTTCTGTTGTTTTGAGTCTTTCTTTTTCAATCTTTTCATACCGATTTGATGATTGCATCAGGCCTATCATATCCTTATCTCTTTGCTATGATTGTGTTTCTTGAATTGGTGGTGGTGGTGGTGGTGGTGTCTCAGATGATTCAAGGGGTGGTTGTATCACAAGAGTTTGTGATGGGTGTTGTAGCAGTTTTGCCTCAACTGGTGGTGGTGGGGGTGGTAGTGTATGTAGTGTTTGTGTAAGGGGAAGGTGGTGGTGTCTAAAGTGTTTTTGGGGTGGGGTGGTGGTGTTTGATGTGTTTTTATAGGGGGTAGTGGTTTTTAAAGTGTTACTAGTGGTGCTGGTGTTGGAGGAGTCGGGCTTTGGCTATCATCAGTCAACTTAAAACTAGACATGTCATTACCCCCTTTTCTTGATGCTGGATTTTGCTTCTTAGAACTTTGGCTTTATGGCTGTTGGTCTTTTGTTTGTGCTTTACAAATGTATTCTTCCATTCAGTTATTGTCTCCAGCGTAACATCTGTATTCCCCTATTCATCATCTTGACTAGATGGTGGTATCTTAGGACATTCATCTCCTTTTTCTTTTTATCCTATTAGTGGTGATTTTGAGAGTTGAGCCTCACAGTATGAGTAGAACATGCTTATTACTGCATCTCTTATTTTCTTGAGTGCTTTATCATTTTGATATGTTTTTGACAAGTATTCCACAAAGGTTCTATACCTCTTGAATGCACTCGCTAAAGCCTTCATTACCTCAGCATGTCTTCCATATCTTTCTATATGTGGATGTCATTCAAGTATTGTAAGATGTTAGATAGACATATGTTTAAATTTTTTCCTTCTCCTTAATTGATACAAATGAATTAAATGATACCTCTAACTCTGATGTTTCATCATTTTGTGAAAATATCTTCGTCTGTCTTTGTGGCTGAGTTTCTCTAGCTTGTACAGGATGCTTTTCTCTATTTATTTGTATTGCAGGCTCCACTCTACCCTTTCCAAAGCCTTTCGTTGCTTCTTTGTTACCAACTTGATAAGCCTTTCTCTCTTCTTTCACTCTTTCCCTCATCTTTTCTGTTGTCCAGCCTTTGATTATTGGGAGTTGTCTCTTAACAATCCTCCTTATGAGGAGAACTCTGCTAAGATATAGCATCTGCAATGGAAATGTTCACTGTAATCAATTCTCTATAGCTCACCAAAAATGAATCTTTGCTCACTAAAATATATTTCCTGCCCGCCAAAAATGTATACTAGCTCACTAACATAAAGTAATGTTCTCTGAGAATATTCCTGTTTGGCTCACTAAAATAGTCAATATAGATAAACATAACAGACAATTTCCAACTATGAACAAGTTCTTTACAGCTCATCAAAACTAATCTTTTGCTCACTAAAATACATGTTCTGCTGACTAAAAGATATGTTCTGCTCACTAAGATATATGATCTGCTCACTAAAAATATTGTTCTGCTCACTAAAAATGTATTATAGCTCACTATCATAATGTAATGTTATGTAAGAATAATTCTTATTTGGTTATTAGTATACGTATAGCAGCTCACGAAAATGGTCATTATAGATCAATGTAATACACAATTGTCACCTATGAACAAGTTCTTCATAGCTCACAAAAATAATATTATGCTCACTAAAATACATGTTTTGCTTACTAAAATATATGTTTTTCTCATTAAAGTAAATGGTATGTTCACTAAGATATATGTTCTACTGACTGAAAATATTATTGTGCTCACTAAAATATATGTTAAGCTCACTAAAAGTGATGTTATGCTCACCGAAAATATGATATTCTGATAGAATAGAAGGACCTTACCATCAAGAAAAGAATAGGCCCATCAAAGTTTGAACCCCTCTTTTTGACAGATTCACATAATCTGTCAATGGTGTACTGACACCAATCAATTGTGCTATGTCTGCAACATTAGCAATATTCTTTGCAAAATAGGGTGTGTAATGTGCATTCTTCAAACTATTGAAAAAATAAGACACCATGTACAACACAAAGTTTCTTTTCAAACTTTCCCCTACATCAGCCTAGCTCACTATGTACTGTAGCATTTGGCTAAGCTTTGGTGTCTCATCTTGCAGATTCCACTCCTTTCTCCATGCTGAGAGGACTTCATTGTATTTGGCGTCCTTTGGTTTTTTTCCATGAAACTCCTCAACCTTCCTTCCACCAATGAGGAGTAACAATGTGAGATGCACATCCATTGGTGTAATCTCAATCTTCTTGTTCTCAGATATGTACAATGTGACTAAGTATGGGTCAAAACTATCTACAAGCCATTTACATAGGTCCCCTGACAATTCAGTCACTTACAAATGGAAGAATCCTCCAAACCCCATATCGCGTATTACCTCTTTACGTGCATTATTGAAGTTCTCAATGTTGCAACAAAACCTGAAGGTGACATTCTGGTTTAGAAAATCTTTTTGGGTTTTGTGTCTGTATCTCCAAGTTTTTGCATTGATTGGATAGACTTGGGGCGTTGAATGTGAGTGGTAGTATTTGCTTGTTGTTTTAGGGATTTCTTTTGTTGATCATGTTACAAAACTGAGAGTTACCCACGTTTTACATGACGTTTTGGATTCTTCTAGATAGTCTGCCTCTCTTTTTTAGTTTGTGCCTTTGCACACTTTTTTAACCTTATTTAGATTTGCTTTGCTCTGGGCTTTGATGCTTGTTTTATTTTCTTTATTCTCTTCATCAACACTTCGTCTTCAACGTTAAATTCATCATCCTCTATAATGTCATCTGTTTCCTTTGAAAGTTATCGATGAATGTTGATGATTATTTTCTCCAACCTTTTTTGAGTAGTGTTTTTTGGAACTTTTAGGGATGCTGTACTCAGCATTCATCTTTCCCCCCTTTGTTCTTTTCTGTTGCCAATCTTCTCTTATGCATCATTTTTCTTTATCTGCTTTTTCCATTTTACCTGCACTACGTTTTGCTTTTTCCCTGCTGTGGGAGTGTTTTGTTGAGGTGGTTCTATTGGTTTTTGTAATTCTTATTCTCGCTTTCCTTGTTGAGTAGGTTTTGATTCTTACATAGCATGCATAGTTTGTTTTACATGCTCATCTATTGTGAGAGCTTGCACCTGTTCATCTTCTGAATTTATTAGAGTGGTACAAATATTTCTATTCTTCCTAGTTTCTTGTTTCACCCCTCTTTTCTTTGTAGTGGTACTTGATGAGCTGGTTTTTCCTCTAGAGGTTTTGTCCCTTGGTGTGGACAGTTTTTCCTACTCCTTTTCTTGATTTGGTAAAGCTGCCTTGTTTACTTCATCTACAGTTGTACATAGTATTTTGTATAAGTGAGCAAGATGTATAACTCAATAAATGTGTAATGTTTTAATGTAATCTGACTGGTGCTCACTTACAAAAACTTTTTGCTCATTACATATGCAGTTTAGCTCACTAAATTTAATTGTATATGCATGGTTTACTTTCTAACTAAAATTTGAGTTGAACTCACTATATATATGAACTAGTATACCAAAAGAGATTGGAATGCTTAACTGAATATTGTACGCAATAATAAAGAAGATGAATTTTCATACTGCTCACCAGACATGTGTCATAGCTCACTAAAGCATGTTTATAGCTTACTAATTGGCAGCAATTAACCTAGAATATAAGGTATAAGTCCTTTCAATACAATTTCTCCTCACTACGTATGTAATTCAGATCATTACATATAAACTTACATAATGTAGACTTACCTTGGCTTGCATTATGACTAATATGCTCTTTCATTCCTTGATTTGTTTCATTGGTCCTATTTTGATCCTTTGGGCTTCAATAAAAAGAAAAATACAATTTAGTGCAGTGAACTATACTATGTGTGTTTGGGTATATTTGAAGTGTAATTACCTACAGGTCACTGAATCATAAGAGATGTCTCTGACAACTTGCATAATTATATCTTGAGGGCTTGTGCTTGACCCTTTTGCCTTTGATCTATCAAATAGTATTACATGTAATATTGATATTATAGTACATGTGATAGCACACTAGAATAAAAGGTGTAACTCACTAAAGTGAAATCATGGCTCACTAGAATATAAGCTACAACTCACCATAGCATGTAGAACTATATGATATGAGTATAAGGCAAAGCTCACTAGAATATAATCCAACGCTCACTAAATATACGAAATAGTTTATGAAAAGAGGTTGGAGCTCTAGGCTGCATAGTAGAACATATGGTACCACTCAATAAATTCAAGGCATGGCTCACTAGGATGTATGGTGCACTCACTATAATATAAGATACAACACACAAAAGCGTGCATATGCTGACAGTCAGTATAATATAAGGTACAACTCAAAGATGTCAAATCATGGCTCGGTAAATTCAAGTCATACCTCACTACAATATAAGGTACAGCTCACGAAAGCATGATATGCTAACAGCTACTAGAATATAATTTACAGTTCACTAAATTCTGGTCATGGCTCACTAAATTCAAGTCATAACTCACTACAATATTTTGTATAGCTCACTATAGCATGTTCACTGAGGAAATTTAGACTGATGTACAGTATTGCTATGGCTCACTATGCACGTTTCATAGCTCACTAAAATAACAAATATAGGTCTCTAACATATGTATGCTATACATAATAAGATCTGTCTTTGTTTTTCATTTTCTTTATAAATGTAGATAAAACTATTTTGCATGGTATTAATCAACATCAAATTAAGTGCTTTCTTGTGAATGTGTTGACAGAATCAGGTATTTCTGATTATTGCTCACTGATTATATACTCTGTCTCACTATGTTAGGTTTAAGGTTTTGAGCACACTTTTTTTGAAGAGTGTTTGATTCATCACTAACAGATCTTTTCTTCGTTGGTGCTGAATGGTGAGTTTCCATCTGCAAACATTGCAAAAGTGAGATCATGGGACTGCGATTTTCTTAAAGCCTAGAATTGCAAGCGAATTCATTGTGTTGTTTCGAACACGTAAATAAATTTCATTTGTTGCTACAACTTACATCGAAATGGTCGCTCCAAGCTACAGTGAAGATTTTTTGATGAATTTTTGCTAGAATCCATGAGCAAACATAACACAATTTCATCAAATCAAGCACGTATGTGAGCAGTTCGGAGAGAGAGTGAGGGGGAGTTCGTGGGTTTGTGAGTGTCTTGAATCGAAAGTTTTCTGTGCATTTTTGCTTTTATATTTTTTTGATCAGTTTTTTATTTTGTTTATGTGGCGTGCACCAGCTGAACAATTGTGGGGCCGGTTGTACATTTTCAATAGTACAACTGGGTGGATCATATACTTACTGCATACCCATTCTTCTTCCGTATTCCCTTCTTGCTCCCTGTGTCTTATCTGGTCGTGCCATGACAAGCTGTAGCCCAAGGTTGTGTTGCCGCCCCATCAGAAAATTGGACTGGTCGGCACCACCTACCTCACTAGAATCCACCAATCACTCACCACCCTCCATCATCTTTTCCTTTCCTTATCAAATTCTCTTGGTTTCAAGGTAAGAGCCATAAAATCCCTTCACATACATTTCATTTTTTTCATGTTTCCCTCTTAAATATAATGTATGTGGGGGTTTCTTGAACTTGAAATTGGGTGCTTGTAATGTCAATTTGAAGTTCAATTATAAAGGTCGTGAATTTTGAACCCACATGATATATTAGATGTTGAGTTGAGATGCTAACATGTGTAAATCATGCTCTTTCTTCCAAAGCTTAGTTAGATTATTGTAAACTTAAGAGGCTCACTGTTGTTGTGGAAGAACTTCATGGTTAAAGTTGATGTTGTTGTTGGGAAATTGTTAACCTCATCATTATATAATGTAAGGTTTTGATGACGACAAACACAAATGGAATATACACTTGAGTGTGTTAATCGAACAGATTCCAAATACTGTTTAGAAAACTTTGAAATTGCTTGATTAACCATGGTCGAGAACAGGTCTTAAGAACAGGTCCTCAAAACAGCTGAATGGAAAAGAACTCAAAGCACATCAAAGACATAAAGAACACCAGGAACAGCTCAGGAAACAGTTCTGAGTAACACCACAGCATTGAACCAACAAGTCAAGATCCTATAGATGCTGTCCGGTTGATTCAACAAGAGTCTTGGTCTGTCATAGGTTTTATTTTCTTAGATTCTTGTTAATATGCCACTTGGAAGAACTCGATTTAACGTTACTTTGAATGATTCTTAAGAACTCTGTCTCAGATCAGTTCTGATATCAAGGTTCAGAGTGTTTTCAAGTTAAAATGATTTTTCACAGTTTTTTTCAAATCTTAGGCTGATGTTTTTGAAATTATTTGAGATAAATTTTCTGTTATCATTAAATCTAAGATAAGTTAATCTTTGGCTTTGGAAATATATTGTGGAGATTTTGAGTCTAGTTTTTAAGGGAAATCTTTTACAAAATAAATCAAACTCTTATTTTTGGAATATAAATAAGATAGGAAATTTTAGGATTTCACTACTGAAAATATTAGTCATTTTCCATAATCTTTTTAGGAGCGAAAAGATCTTATACTTGTGGCTTAAGCACACAAATGATCTTGTTGTCCTCTACTATTTAAGGGGCTTCTCCACCTCCTCATTGAAAAACACACACACACGGTTTTATACACGGCTTGCACACGATTTCATAAATTTTTTGAGAAAGCTTTTTCCATAGTTTTTCTAGGGATTTAACTTGCAAATCATATTTTCAGAAAAACCTTCAAAGTGTGTGTGAAAAATTGAGTCATCTTCCTTGGCATACTAGGAGGAAAACTATACCTTACATTAACTTAGTTAGAAGTATAAAAGTAAGGTGTTTTTATTCTCTTCTTTCATCAAAGTGAGAGTTGAGTGTGTCCAAGCCTAGGGAGGCTTTGGACGTGTGTAATTCGTCTTGGGAAGACGATTACGTTAGTGCGTCCAAGTCTGGGAGACTAGGACATGGTGTGTAACTAGTCTAGGGTAGACAGTTACGTGTGTTGCAGTTGTAACAGTGAAGGTTACCTTTGCAACGTATTTAGCCCATTTAGTGGAAGTGTGTGAAAATCCTACAAGGGTAGGTCGTGGTTT
>NCQV01009428.1:4063-20084 GCA_002740545.1 Lophocereus schottii | reverse complement strand
AGATATAGTCCATTTCGATTATGCTAATGCTGGGATAGATGACATTAGTTTATTTATCCTTTTCAGGAGGGATAGTATGGAATTTCACAAAGATGGGGCCTTGTTTGAAAGAATTAAGAGATTGAATTATTTTAATGGGGAAATGGGATAATTTTGTGAGTTTAGAATCTAGATAAACTAAATCAAGATATCCAAATTCATAAAATTGATAGATGTTTGCTGGATTCGTGCCTGAGCAGGCTGTTAGTCTTGCAAAGAGTGATTTTCCACCACTGTATAAGGTTTGTGGGACTTCATGGAGTTTCCAATATACTTGTTGAGTAGTTCTGTATTAACCTGAAATAAACAGGTCATGAATATCAAAAGGAACTGATTTTTTAGTCTGTATAGTTAAGTTGATAGGTCTCTTTGATAATAGTTTCGTCTTTAGTTCTAATATCTCCTCTTTTTCAAGAAAGGGGGAGCTTGAACTTGGCATGGTAGTAGTTTGAGTAGTAGTTTGAATAATTGGCGACGTTTATAGCTTTGCTGAGCTAGTAGTTGACATAGTTGATAGATTTGAAGAAGATGGCTTTAAAGAGCCAATGGTTTTTAGCATTTCTACCAAAACTGTGTGTCCTTACTCTAGATCCTTCTTCATATCTCTGATTATATCAGCAATTCCTCTAAGAAGTTCTTCAATTTCTATTTGAATAGTGTCGACTATAGCTTGTACTCCAGTTTCACGATTCCCTAGTCCAATAAAAATAGTTTCTAGATACTCTGTAAAGTCGATAACGACATCCTCGACTTTTTATGAACCTCTTAATCTATGAAGAAGAGAGAAGAACTTATCTTGAATTTGAAGAAAATTTTGACGTAGACAATGACAATAATCTTGATCAATTGGATACAAAGTATTGGTTTCACAATGAAGACTAAATAATGAGTTTCCCTCAAATCGAAGGAGAACTTAAAGAAGTAAAAATTGAAATAAAAGAAATAAATGAAACAATTAAACATCTTGCAATACAAATGTAACTTATGGATTTAACTTTTGAAAGACTTTTAAAGCCTAAGCAAAAAAAACTACACAAATCATTAGAAATTAAATTCCCAGAAAAAATAACTCCCAAAAGTGATAATGAGAAATATATTAGAAGATATCAAGAAAAACTCATAAAATAAACGAAGAAATACCTCAACAAATTATTGAAAATAGGTAAGAAGAAACCTCATAATGTGAGAATATAATAAATCTATTGAAGAACTATTAAAAGAATTTCATGATTTGCAAATATCTGAAATGGTAAAACAAGTAAATATGCAGTCTAAAGTGCCAACTGGTAGTGTAGGAAGCAACAATCCAAACTATGTACTAGGAGAAAGCTCAAATCCTCCCTATTCTAGAGAAACTTACTAAACAAAAGAAAAGGTCAAACATATTACAACACCAACAAACGAAAGTCAATGATTAATGAAGAGTTTAAACAAAAAAATCATTTAATCCAAGAACCAGTACCATCTTTTGGATATTTTCTAAATATAGATTGTGTAACTGACAAAAGAAAAGCTTTAGATATGTGGAAAGTAGCAATGATATTAAATCTAATATATGAACCAGCTTATACTGAAGAAGACAGAGATATAAATGCCATCTACAACTTAATTATTAATTCTTTTCAAGGAATAGTAGCTAACTGGTTTAATGGAATCTTCCCTGGTATTAGAAACATAATAGAATTAGATGTAAAGCAAAACTTGGTAATTAGCCTAGAAGAAGGAGTATGGGCTATGGTAAAATACCGTATTGGACAATTTGAAGGATACGAATATGTAGAAAATCAAGGCAATGCAAGACTTGAAAGAAGAGGAGAAGCACTATATAAATTAACCAATCTAAGAATTTGTTACTTCTGCAACTTTAAGAGTTTCTTTTGTGAATTTGACAAATATTATTATGAACATTATGATTCTACAGAAAATCAAGAAACCCATATACAATTACTGTTAAATAAATTTCTTAATCCATGGAATAGACATTTCTCTGAAAACTTTGAAGAATTTGCGAAACAACCCACAGTCTTTAAATTCGTAGCAGCAGCTCAAACGATAATAATTAGAGAAATGATTCGTCTTTACCTACAAGAAAATCAAAGAAGACACATTAAAGAAGTAACTTTATGTTGTGAAGATATTAAGAACCAGGACAATATAGGTGTGAAAACTATCCCAATTATAGACCTAAATGAAAAAGAAATTTTAAAAAAGATGTCAAGAAAACTGATCATAAAAGGGTACCAAAGAAACAATTTTCTAAAAGGAAGAATCTAAAGCCTAAGAAAACAAAAACTGATAAAACAAAAACCGAAAAATCTGTTAATAAACCACGAAAAAGGAGTAAGCATTTTAGGCACGAAAAATTATCTCAAGAAAATTTTAATCCAGAAAATAGATATTATAAAAGAAATAAAAAGCCTACAGCATGTCAATGTTCGAATTGTGGAGAAATTAGACATAAATCTATAGATTGTAATAACAAAAAAGCTAATATATTAAAATTATTTTCTAAAGAATTTGAACAAATACAAGAATAACTTTACCTCATAAACTCTAATGAATATGATGTAGTTCCTAGTTGCTATAAATCTATTAGCTCAGAAGAAGAAACATAAATATCTGAAGTAGAAAGTTATTCAGATATAGAAAATGAATACTAAAGAAATAGATACAGTATAGCAATAGGAACAAGAAAACAATGAAAACTATATAGGAGTAATCACCTTTAAGCAAAAACTGTATTCAAAAATAATAACAACGTACAGATTTATCTTTGAAGGACCCAAGAAAGTTCATGAAGAAATTAGATGATTTCTTAACAAGAAAATCAATAAGATATTTTAAATTATATATAGGTGAACAACCTATTAATGTTCAATACTTACAAGGAAATATTAGACTAAGATTAATGACCCAAGACATAATTGGAAAATTTCTAGATGAAATTCTCAGAAAAGATCAAGACTTAATTAAATATGTTCATCTACTAGGAATACAAATTGTAATAAAGGAATTTTTTTAAGAAGGTATCAGCTCACCTATTATTCTATCACTTCATGATCCAAGATTTAGAAATATACAAAATAGTCATCTAGGAACTTTGCAAGGTAACCTTATTTATAAAAAATTAATCTTTGAATATTACCCTAATTACTCTGTTAAGTAAAAATATTGAAGATAATCTCAATTTACAATTTAAACTTTTAACTGACATAGGATTACAACCAAAAAATGATGCATTATCATTATATTACCAAGGATTGTACATTTTCTCTAATACTAATTTCCCAGTAAAAGAAATAAGACAAACTGAAAAAATAATAGTAGACTCTATCTTTCAATAGTAAGCACTGTTATTTCACCTCCTATGCAAGAGGCAAGATTACCTGCATTAACTGACTTTCAATTAGTATTAGAAAAAGAAGCTTCTAGTGGTTATAAAGCACCGCGACTCTCATATACGAAAAAAGGAACGAGAATGATAAATCAACCAACTTTATCTAAAGGTTTTAGCATGACTAAAATACCTAGATTTCAGCCTAAATGCATTAGACCAAACTCTAGTAATTCAACCTATAAAGTTAAGTTAGAATATTTTAACTGTCAAACATGGCAAGAAAATAAAAGCCTTAATTGACACAGGAGCCTTACAATGTCATTGTATACATTTACCCATTCCAGTTATCACTGCATCTGAATATAACTTTGTTACTTGCGATGGAAGAAAATCTACTCTTAATCAGAAATCTAGAATAATGATGAAAACTCCTAGTTCTATTATTTTAGAATACGAATGTTATATTGATCATTCTATCAATAATGAACACTGCATATTTTACTAGCAATGAATTTTTTAGATTATTTCACTACTTATGATATAAAACCTACTCAAATCATTTTAGTTGATAAACAAAGTACTATTACTCTTGACAGAATATAAAGCAATTACAATTTTCCATTCTCACTTACATTGATATAACTGTTAAAAAAACTAATATAACAACTACCGCCTTAACAGATGCAGCTCCGAGGTAATCTTTTTTCAAGATTTTTCACTCCCAAAATGGGACAAACTCCCATCTGATCGAAAAATTAAAATTAAGGGAGTTCATCCTCTAATCACCTCTTTAGAATTCATCCAAAGCAATGTATCCATTATACTTGGAAACAAAATTCTTAATATTCTTCTAGTCTTACAATACAACTCAGGATATGATATTCTGCTAGTAAATGATTTTCTTAAAGAATTTGCTAAATTTACACAAATTTCATATATTATATATCTTACTACAAAATGTGGACACACATTAAAAACACCAACCTTAAAACACCCTTACAGAGTACGCGCGAAGCAAGGTGAACAGGGATATGAATAAATTATACTTTCAGCACAACTACAACTACAAAAACCCAATTTTCAAGTTAATATAATAAAAAAAGAAAATTTAATTAATAAATTAAAGCATATTTATTATGAGAATCCTTTGCAATTTTGAAAACTTGAACATCCTAGAGCTAAAATAGAGTTAACTCAAGAAGTTTATATTAAAGAAAAACCAATGCTCTATACTCCTAAGGATATAAAAGAATTGTCTATACAAATCAAAGAATTATTAGAAAAAGGATTAATGCATCAATCAAAAGGAAGTTATTCTTCACCAGCTTTTATGGTTATGAATGAATCTGAAAAAAGAAGAAATAAAGCCCGAATGATTATAAATTATAAAAAAAACTTAACCAATTTATAAAAACAAACAATTATTTCATACCTAATAAAGAAGTCTTAATTAATCTTATAACAAATAAAAAATACTTTTCAAAATTTGACTGTAAATCAGGATTTTGGCAAATTAAAATGGAAGAAGATAGTATCAAATATACAGGTTTTAGTACACCTCAAGAATTTTATGAATGGATAGTAATGCTATTTGGACTTAAAGATGCATCTAGAATATTTCAAAGATGCATGGACGATGCTTTTAAAAATTTAAACTCATTTCTGGTCGTCTATGTTGATGATATCTTAATCAGCTCTTCAACTCTAGAAGAACATCGAAATTATTTACAGATATTTGCAGAAACTGTTGTAAAAGAAGGTACATGTCTTAGCGAGAAAAAGCTACTATTGAAAAAAAAAATTAATTTTTTAGAATTTGAACTAGGATCTAATGGTATTTCTTTACAAAAATATATTTCAAGAAAAATAATAGAATATCCTGATGAACTAAGAACCAAAAAACAAGTTCAAGAATTTTTTGGGACTACTTAATTATGCCAAATCTTATATTCTAAATCTAGCAAGAAAAAAGAAAGATCTACAAAGTTTGCTAAGAAAAAGTGATACCAAAAGATGGAGTGAACATCATGCTCAAATTGTAGAAAGCTTAAAGGAAGAATGTAAAAATCTAACCCAGCTCAGACTACCAAAACCTGAAGATAATTTGATTATGCAAACTGAAGCTTCTGATAAGGTTTGGTCTGCAGTATTAAGAGCAGATCTCAATGAAATCTGTGGATATCATAATGGTATATTTTCCCGCACTGAAGAAAGCTATAATACTTTGAAAAAAGAAATCTTAGCTTTCGAGGAATTAAAAAATGGAGATTATTTCTTTTACTTAAGTAATTTAAAGTATTAACTAATAATAAAGTAGCTACTACTTTTGTTAAGCAAGTTCTAGATAATGGTCCGCATATAAGAAAGTTTCATAGATGGGAAACCTTTTTATCTCAATTTAACACTGTTTATGAGCATATTTCATGAAATAATAACTTCCTTACAGATTCTCTAAGAAGAGAAGCAGATTATCTTCATAATGGTGAGCTCAGAAAGGCTTAAGGAACTCGAAGATATCATCATCGACTTTAACGAGTATCTAGAAACTGTTTCTGTTGGACTAAAGCATCTTGAAACGGGAGTATAAGCTATAGATGACAATATTTGAATAGAAATGGAAGAACTTTCTAAAGGAATTGCTGATAGAATCGGAGATGTGAAGAAGGATCTAGAGCAAGGACGCATAGTTGTGGCAGAAATGCTAAAAACCATTGGCTCTTTAAAGCCATCCTCTTCAAATCTATCAACTATGTCAATTACCAGCTCAGCAAAGCCACAAACTTCGCCAACTGTTCAAACTACTACTCAAAATACTACTGAGCCAAGTTCAAGCTCCACCTTTCTTGAAAAAAGACAAGGAGATATTAGAACTAAAGATGAAACTATTATCAAAGAGATCTATCAACTTAACTATAGAGACTAAAAAATCTGTTCCTTTTGATATTCATGACCCATTTATTTCAAGTTATTACAGAACAACTCAACAAGTATACTGGAAACTCATGAAATCCCACAAACCTTTTACAGTGGTGCAAAATCACTCTTTGCAAGACTAACAACCTGCTCAAGCGCGAATCCAGCAAATACAATCAATTTTATGAATTTGGGTGCCTTGATTTCGTTTATCCAGATTTTAAACTCATAGAATTATCCCGTTTTCCTGTTAAAATAATTCAAACTCTTAAATCTTTCAAACAAGTCCTCATCTTTGTGAAATTCCATACTATCCCTCTTGAAAAGGATGAAGAAACTAACATTATCTATCCTAGCATTAGCATAATCTAAGTGTGCTATATCTCAGAGCACTTCCAATTAAATATTGAAGCAGCTAAAAAGTTTGAATCTTTCTAGTTCAATGAATCATGGATCAACTATCGAAGAACCAGCGGAGCTCTTGCAGTCAAATGTCAAGGAGACTGCCTGAATGCTTCACGACTGAAGTGTGTACTTAGAAAAGCCAGCTCTATACTCATTACTAAAGAAGGGATGCAAGAAGGAAACTATGATAATGAACTATTAAAATTTCTCTTCCAATTAGAACTAGAAAAGTTTCAAGGCTTAGCAGCTGTCAAAAATAAATTTGGGAAACTAGTGAAAAAAGAAGACATAAAACAAGTTCTACTAAGGCCCTGTTCTCTTCGACTTATTTTTTGATGAATAAGTTCAGATAAGTTCAATTCAAAATAAGTTCAGAGTTAGTTTTATTAATAAGTTCATAATCAGTTGGCAATAAGTTCAGCAAATAAGTTCAAAATTCATCAAAAGTTTAGAAAATAATTACCAATTAATCGCACATTATAGCCTCAATTATTTACATTTCTTACTGAAACATTATGTTGTTTACATCAATAAAAACTTTCATTTCCACCCACCGTACATTGTGACAACAACCACACAACGAAATAATAACCTTCTAAAAAAACAACATTCATTAATAATGATGATGATGATGATGATAATAATAACAACAACAATAACAACAAAAACAACAACAATAATGATGATGATGATGATGATGATGATGATGATGATGATAATAATAATAACCTTCTTAAAAAAAAAAGAACATTCACTACTACTGCTACTGCTGCGACTACTACTGCTACTGCTGCTGCTGCTGCTACTACTACTACTACTACAACAACTACTACTATAATAATAAAGAAATTATCATTAATTATCCCCCAAATAAGTTCAGAATAAGTTAACAATAAGTTCAACAAATAAGTTCAAAATAACTTCAGATAGTTTATCTAAATAAAGTTCAGATAAGTTCAGTTTAGAATAAGTTCAGTCAAAATAATGTGAAGAGAACAGGACCTAAAGACGGCAAAGATTTTATCTCAGACAGGCTAGATGTAAGGCTAAGATCTTGCTGACAACTAGCATCCTTATCTTATCTTTAGAAATCTCAATATTTGTCATTTTTTGAATTATTGTACTATCTTATCTCTAAACTTATCTTTGAAAATCTCAAACTTTGTCACTTTATAGTACCTTATCTTTGTACGAGCACTATTGTAGAAGCATGGAAGGACTATCCTTTATGCATTATAAAAGTGTAACTTCTTAGAAGTACGAGGAAGAGATTTTTCGAGGGAAGAATGGATCACTAAAAAAAGTATTCTGTTCTCAACCATGTTCTAAATTTTCCTTTTTTGGGAAAACCATATAATAATAAAAGAACTATTTCAGAAATTCTTAAAACTTTATCTTTACTTTTCAAGGATCTTGAGGTGAGAGAAAGAGTCTGTAGATCGAAGTATGACCAGTAAGGCCCGTGAAGGAGAAGGGCGTGGCGGCAGATCAAAGGATTACCTATCTCAAGGAGAGACTCTACGAAAAGGAAGGTATAATTTCTTGAATTTTTGATAGTTCTATTTATTATTTTGGGAGTACCATGTCTTCGCTTTTGAAATAGTACCTTTTGAAACAGTATTATCTATTTTCATTCATTAATAATCTCTCATCAAAGAGTTTTAAACCTTTTTCTACAAAAAGTTGCCAACCCCTTATATTAATGGTATTAGAGCCTACCTATTAAAAGAGTCTACATATTAAAAGAGCCTACTTACTAAATTAGCAAAGCTATTAAATTGACTTACCTACTAAAGACAAACCCTCGGATAACTTGTACTGGCATTTGCATATTTCAACCAAAAATAAATTTGCATTGAAAAGAGCAACCTTACCTTATCCTTACCCTTAACTGAACGCCATTAAAATTAAACATGAGCTATAAAAATATATGACAATGAAACTCAAGAATAGATCGAGAAGCAGGCTATATAGCAGGATAAAGTTTTAATTTGCCTAACTTAAAACATTATACAGTAACTCAAACTTGAAATTTTTTAAGATCTTTTGATCTAACACCAAGAAGTGTAAGACAAAATTTATTAAATTATTATAAATCTAGATAAAATTATCTTTCACCTATTACAATGAATTTAATACAAGATAATATAGCTTTATTAGAATTCACCTTTGAATATATTGAATGGTTTCAAACCTAACTTGAATATTAATGATTCGCAAATAACTTACTACACCAATGAAGAGAACAAATAAAACAAAAGCAAAAGACATTTAAAAGAAAAAGGGCAAAATAGCAATTTAGCTTTAAAATTAAAACAAATTAAAAAGGACAACAGCGTAATTTTCCATACTAGCGCAAAAAAAGCTTTGTTTTTGGGTCGAGAATTGTCATCCCTAGTTTTAGGTATAAATTAGAAACTTGATTTGAGAGGTAGGGGCAAGCAGAAGTTGTTTAATACTAACACAAGTAGGGATGACAGTATCGTCCGAATTCGATGCAAATCCGATCCGATATGAGATAAAACGATCTGATCAGAATTCGATAAAAAATAATCTGATTAGGAGTCCAATAAAAATAATACGAATCCGACTTCGATCTAAGCGGATTTGGAGGAGAGTCTATCCAATCCGATTAACATCCGGTCTGATATCTTTTTCTTAATAATTTCAACCTTTTTTGAAGATAGAAAAATCCTAATATGATAACCCTCAAAAAATACGCATAAGGTCCGCACTCTATGTAAATTACACTCTTCCTTCTTAGTTAGTTTCCTCTTCTCTCCCGATCTTTTGCTCGCTCTCTCATCTTTGTCGATTAAAGTTGTACTTTCTCCCTTTTCTTTCAACTGTTGTACTATTCTCTATCCCTTTTACTCTAATGTGAATTTGTACTATCTTTTTCCAACACTTTTTACTTTAACATATTGAATTAATATAAAAAGTTATCGGACATTAAAGAGGTATTTAATATTGCACTTACAAGTGAGCAAAAATAAGGTTGAAAATAAAAAAATTGTGCAAATATTTAATAAAAATATATAATCGGGTTATATCCGATTATATCCGGATTTAATCCGATCTGAAACCAGCCTGAATCTAATTTAACATCTGATCCGACAGAGTCAGATGTAGATTGGATTTTCAAATCTGATTATTAATTGGATCAGATTTGAATGTCTATACATCCGATCCGTATCTGATCCGTTGTTATCCCTAAATATAAGGAAGCAAAAACTATTATTACTAATTTACTACCACAACTTCCGTTTTTTTAAAAAAAACAAAAGGAACAAATAATATTAAAAAGGAGGAAAGGCCACGGGGCTTCTCACGAGGATCCAATATATTGGAAAGCCATTAAATGTAGCCCATCCCAAAAAAAGATATTTGTACGTCCTCTACTATGTGCCCCTCTTACAACCCCCCACCTCCTGGGCCGCCTGGGGCCTCAGCCCATAGCTTAGGATGCCCAATGTGTACACTCTGTGCCCTCTTCTCTCATCAATTTTGTCGAAAGTAATAAAATTTTTAGAAAAAAGGATGTTTGTGTATTTGTTCATGTGTTATTCATTTATTTATGGATATGAAAGTTGATTTCTTTACTACGTTATGAACTTCCGCTTCATAAAAGATTACATCAAATGTTATCTCCTCCTCTTGATTGTGTAACAGCACTCTATGCATACACATAGCTCAGGATAGGAGGTTGTGAAGGGATAGGATTAAGGTCTTTGATTGTAAGGGACCGGCCGCGTAAGTGGTAGTAACTTGGGTGGGGTGGACGGGTAGGGTTTTGGTATGTTTGTCTGTAGGTCGTGCTTTTCTGGGATTGTGAAGGCATCTAGCGCACCTGGTTGGTTGAGGTATGTTTCTACTCCTTGTTTATTTTTGTTTTCCGGCACATTTTCTCCTCCTTGGTTTTTGGTTTGCAATCGTTTCTCTATAAACCTTTTTCAAAAAAAAATATTTTGTGGGTCTTAAGGAATCAACCTCTCTATGGGGAGGAATACCGATAGGGGTAAGGTTGCCTACAGGTGGATCTCCCCAGACCCCGCAAAAGCGGGACCCACACTGGGAGTTATTGTTGTTGTTGTTTTCTTCAAATTGATCAAAGCCAGAATTGATTTTACCAAATTTTCTCAAATTTAAACGGAGATTGTGATATAGAACTCAAATGTTCTCTTTCTCACTCTCAAGATTCATGAATGTGATTTCACAATGAAAACAGAGAGGAGCCATTGCCGTAGAAGGCTTCGACGTGTCCATTTTTGGCTTGAGACAAGCCTCATTCTACCCAATCAATAAGTTATTTAGCTGTTGAAGATCGCCGGAGGCTCCCTCGAAACAAGTGTTCATCGTAAACCATAGCTGAGCTTCATCGGGTTCAATGGCAAACAACTTCGTTCCACTCTCCATTCAGTTTGGAAGGAAAATATGATTCACCAAGTTAATTAAACTTTTCATCATATTTTCCATCAAACTCTTTTTCTTCCTTTTTTTCTACAATTCAAACAAAGTGTGTGATTTAGTAGTATGTGCCTCACCCAATATGGGAGTCAGGAACTCGTGGACAAACGCACATATATATGTATTAGTTAACGTATAATTGAATTTACATAATTAGCCCCATCTGCTATTACACCTCTCAGTTTGTACGGGGAGTTGACAAACAAACATATTGGCTCTGAAAAATAAAAACTGACTAGAAGACAATCCTTAAGTAAAAATATCTGCAAATTGAAGCCTACTAGGAACATAGCGAACTACAAGATCACCATGAGCAAACGATCACAAACGAAATGGTAGTCAACCGTGATATGCTTGCTAGGTTCACGATGAACAGGATTTGTCATGAGGTATGTGGCACTGATATTGTCACACAACACCTCAGTTGGAGCTACGATAGCAAAACGCACATCATGAAACAACTTGTGTATCCAAACAGTTATAGTTAAAGCATAGGCAACACCACGATATTCAACTTCAGTAGAAGACTTAGAACTTGTAGGTTGTTTCTTCAAGTGATAAGCAATGAGATTGGAACCAAAGAAAACAGCATAACCCGTAGTGGACTCACAAGAATTCTTGTACCCAACCCCATTAGCATCAGAGTAAGCAACACTACATAGAGGAAACAAAAAGAAGACGAAGCATAATACCATCAGTGAACGTGCCCAATAAGTACCTGAAAATACGCTTAACAACAAAAAGATAAATAGTGCGGGGGGCATGCATGAACTGAGAACCTACATGAGCTGCATACGCGACATTGGGCCGAGTCATGGTCAAATATTGCAATGTTCCTACCATGCTTTGTACTCAGTGGGATCAGTAACTCATCATCCAAGAGGGTGGGAGAGGTCCTGGCAACCATGGGAATGCAAACAAGTTTGCAGGTATGAAGATGGAATTTCCAAAGGAGATCAAAGGTATATTTATATTGAGAAAGAAACAAACCTGCTAACAAGTGGGACATTTGCACACCCAATAAAAAATGAAGGTCCCCAAGATCTTTCATAGCAAACTGACGGGAGAGAAGAGTAATGAATGAAAAGAGGAGAGAGAAAGAGCTACCTATTAGGATAATATCGTCAACATAGAGAAGAAACATGAGAATATGAGTGTCAGAGTGAAGAGTAAACATGGAGCAGTCAGGTTGGCTACATGCAAAATCATGTATGAGTAAGAAACTACTGAAGTGATAAAACCAATCTTGGGGAGCTATCTTCAAACCATAGATAGCTTTCTTAAGACGACACACATGACATGAAAATGAGGGCTCCATGAAACCAGAGGCTGACACATGTATACTTGCCCTGTAAGAATGCCATGAAGAAATGTATTCTTAACATCAAATTGACGAATAGACCACCTATGAGTAACGACAAGGGATAAAACAAGCCAAATGATAGGAGGACAGACAATAGGAGAAAAAGTTTCATGAAAATCAATACATATCTGTTGATGATTACCTGCAGCAAGCAATCTAGCTTTATAAAATTCCACAGTGCCATCAGACTTATATTTGATCTTATAGACCCAGTTACTGCCGACGAAATTCTGATAAGGACGATATAGAACTAACTCCTATGTATCATTAGAAATTAGAGCATAAACTCGTCGCTTATAGCGCCCTACCACTAGGGATGTTTAACAACTTTCCGAAAGGAAGAAGGTTCCGACTCAGAACTACTAACAACAAGGGACAAAATGTGACGGGGCTTGGAAATGCCCAACTTGGATCGACCTAATCTACATAGGATGAACGTTATAGGAGACAACATACATGGTGGAAGACTCAAGAGGTGGGGGTGACGAAGACTCAAGGGACACAGGTAGGGGTGACACAGAAGACCTAGACAGAATAGGACTTGAGGGGCACACACCGAGGCACTTATAGGAGACTCAGATGAACTGGCTCCAACTGAGATTTCCGGTTAATTTCAAGTTCGGGCTAAGAAAATCGTATTAAAAATCCAAAATTTTCAAAAGGGTTCGGATCACTTTAGTTTTTGTCAGGTCTATAAATAATTGAGTGATTTATGGCTAAATAAGTGAGTGATTTATGGCCTCAACTCTCCAATTACGCTTGCATTTCACGTGTTTTATGAGTATTGTGCATATTTTGGCCATGTGAAGCCAAGGCATCCATGTAAAACGATGATTTAAAGGCCACTTGGAATTAAAGATGGAAGCAAAAGTGGCTCACAGACAACCCAATGAGCAGTCTATCGCTAGTACCACGGTCCAGGTGGTTTTAGGATGAACTAGGAGAAAAGCCAAAAAAACATTGATCAAGGCAAAGCCTACCAAGGCCACGGCCAAGCCATGGTGGCTAGGAGTGGTACTGGAGTGGGTTTAGCCATACCCTCACCCATATCCATTTTCAAAATTAATACTCATACCCATCGGGTGTTGTAAAATTATAGCGGATATGCGGTTTTTATTCGGGTATATATAGATAAAAAAGAATTAAACCCATTTTGTACACATTCGACATCAAACAACCAATATGCCACATTAACTCCAAGCTGCTAACAATGTATCATATCACATTGAATATAACTAAAAGTTTGTCAATCAAAGCAATAAATTACCACTTAACAATTACAGTTTCTAACAAAATGTCTCACCGAAATCTTGAATACCATACAACTCAAAGCAATTAGCAAAATATCTAAGTATAAGCAACAAATTAGAACTTTAAACAAACAGGCACGGATTTTATATGTGGTGAATATGGGACAGATATGGATCAGGTATTGATAAAATGGGTATGGGGTGGGTATGTGGCGGATAGGACTTATACCCATACCCGTACCCATACCTATTTTAGCAATACTTGCCCCATGCCTATTTTTTTTTTTCATTTTCATCACCCATACTCATACTCATTGAGGCGGATTTTGTGGATTCTAAGCAGCTGTTGGTTTTTTTGCCAGCCCTCGTGATGGCAGCCACGATCGAGTCGTGACTCTTTGGTTCTAGCATGCTTTTTTCACTTTGGATGACAGGTTTTTGCCATTTAAGGCCTTATTTCAAACGTTCTAGCCATCCATCCATCACCGCTACTATCTTCCTCGATCCACCATTACAGAGCTTGAAAGAAGACGAAGCAATGATCGAGCGAAGTTCTAAGAATTTCAGTTGTCGATTAAAAGATCGCCACCCGAACTTCAAGAATAAGCTTTTCTTTTCTTCTTTTTCTCATTTCTCTCTCTTGGATTAGATTATGCTTTAAAAGATGTTTATTTTATTGATTTCAAACATGCATGAGTAGTTTATTTCATCTACGAGTTGCTAAAGCGAACCGATGTTGGCAGTTTCACTAGTTTGAACTTTATTGTACTTGGATCTTGCTTGGTTATTTCAATTTAATCATAGACATTGATGTCATGAGTTTTTCGGCAAATTTCTTGTTTGTGTATTAGATATTTGATTGAAGCACAGAGAGTTGAAGATTGACTTTTGCTGGCAAGGATTAAACTCAGCCGTATAATTGCTTGAGAAATGGTTGTGAATCATGAGACCTTATGATAATCATGCACTTAAACTTGATTGAATTAAAATACAATGAGAATTGGAGATTTGTTCAAACTCGATTTTGAAAGGAAGTTGTGAATTTATACAAATTGTTGACTTTTGAATCAACTGGCAAAGTGACAAAGTATTTGTTTGACTAATTAGATTGGCACATCGACAAGCAAAGCTGCCTTGGATGCTTTTGGTCATTTAAGTAAGACCAAGTCTTTTTATGGCTTTGTTTACTTAAATTCAAATCCAAACTTACGATTGCACTTAGCAAATGTCAAAGGCATAAATTGATAGTTCAATTCAGTCTCCAGGGGAATGACCTTGATACGTTACAATACGCTTCCGATGATCACTATGTTTTTCCAAAAATACCCTTAGATAAGTAGTAGATATGGAGAGGTAAGGCTGATCCTCAGGTGATGGAATATGGATATGTTTTATCTATTGAACAACAAGTGGATCTTTGCAAACCATTTTCAAACTTAGATGTGAAGCTCTAAATCTTCAGGTCCTTGTGCGTTTAGCAGCAGTTTCTTCAAAGCTTGCCAGAAAAAGGTGGGTCCTCTGGTATGGGAACCAACTTATGATTTCTTCTCCAAATGCAAGCTACTCAAAAACTACAATGCTAAGGCTCAAAATCATGTCACCGCCTGTGAGTTTAGACCCATTTCGTGACGTATACTGTCGACAAATGTATCTCTATACTCATTTGTCTAAAGGCTCAAAGAGGTACTACTAGTCTAGTTGAACAGAATCAAGGGGGCAACTTATACATGACGTTCTGCTATCCTAGGAGATTGCAACGGGTAACTAATGTATATGACGAAAAAAAAAAAAATCTTAAAAACCTTAGCAAAACTGACCAGAGATCTGGAACCCGAACCGTACAAACCGGACCCATACCCCACCCGACATCTGAAATATGTTCATGCGAAAGTGAACCCAAAACTCAAATTGACCTGAACCAAATCATACCCAACCTCAAATTTTCTACAAAGTTGCTTACTTTCGCATGACAAGCGTATTGAATCAAAAACCAATTGACCAGAAATCAACCCGAACAGAAGGTCACCCGGCCCAAATCCGAACCGACCCAAAATGTTACGTAACCCGAAATATAACTTAACCCGATTCATACCCGAATCTAATGACCCATTTGCCACGTTTGGGAGTTTGCTCGAGAGATGTTATTAAGGTTCAAATTTCTTCTGATTTTTGTGCACTGAATGATGACGTGCATCGTACGCTGTCATCCAGGCCTTGGAAGGAAAGATTCACATCCTTTGACAGATT
>NCQV01009427.1:1088-11382 GCA_002740545.1 Lophocereus schottii | reverse complement strand
AAACTTAGAAAATTCGTATGATGGACCTATAATTATTTACCCTAGTTTAAGTAAATGGTGGGGGTAATCTATATTTCATGTGGTGATGAAACATATTTTTTAGTTTGTTAACTGAAATATAACTATAATTTCAAGTTAAACTTGTATGAAAATATGATTTTTTTCATGTATGAACCTTGTTTAGAGGTTGAGATGTCCAAGTTTTAATAGCTAGACTTTGGGTTTAAAGTTGTTTAACTTTGCAAGTCTTGTGGGCCCATTATTAAGACTTACAAAGGTAATAAATTTGGTTTGATAAATAAATATACACATGTGTGATTCATGTAATAATTCATAAGTCTTGAGACTTTTGCAAAGTTATTATTACCAAAGTCATGAAATGAATACTATGACTTTGATAAGATGGTGTTAAGCCCAAACTAAGTCACCCATGGTGGACTCGCAACTTAACTCTTATGGAAACATTGAGTTCCTAAGTTCAATGAGCCAAAGTACACTGTCTATGTGACTTGTTAGTACTCACCATCGTAAAAAAAATATCCAAGTGGAGTGCTAAATAACGCACATTTTAACTGGAGGGTGAGCTTTTGCCTTTACTGTACTTCAATGGAGAAGATTTGAGTGGGTATAAACAAGTATTTGGTGGTACTGAATCAATGGTGTAACTTGTTTCTTGTGCAACAAATATTGACACTAATACTTTATGGGGGCATTGATGAGGTTTACCTAGTAAGTGTGAAGTTTGACCACTTCTGTTGAGCTTGAGCTTAGCTCTACAGCACTTATGAAATGGATACAGGACATATGGCTGTTAATAGTAAGTAATTGCTAAGTGATTTGGTATAGAAATTCTATGTGTGACTCAGATGCAAATGGTTAGAGAGGATAATAGGTTCAAAGTATAGTCTACCATATTATCTTGATCATTTGACAAATAGGTCGCTAAGATGGGGGTTCAATTGCAATACTCCGAAATTTGAAAAATCATTTGTTATAAAAATGGTTAGGGATTATTGGAGTAATTTCTATAAAAAGGAAAATTTAATGAAATAATTACTTCTGCAAAAATGGTCTTGGAAACACATTTTTGAGTTATGCCTGAATAATAATTAATTATTTTGATAATTAATTATTACAATGTACCTTTAGATAAATGATTAATTTGATTAACTAGTTATGAAAAGGTACAAGTTAGTTTGGATGATTAACTAACTAATGCCTTTTAGTGAAAGGGTGTATTCATGAAGAGATATGTCACCTTTGAAATGGCACTTATGAAAGCATGATATCCTTTATGAGGAGGTATGAATATCTCTATAAATATGTAACATGATGGTATATGAATGGCACGACTTGATGGGCATGACTAAGATATTGTAGTAGCACCACAATCCCTTGAATTTCTGTTATGTCTTGGACACTTAGGGTTATATCTTCGTGAGTGAAACACGTATATAGGAGAGACTTCTTTTGTATCTCAAAGACCTATTCTGGTAGCCCTGTTACACGTGGAAGTGAATAGATTTTTAGGAAAAATGTACTTATACCTGCCTAGAAGTCTGGATTAATTTGACACTGAATTTGTCTATGAGAAATTGATATCTATATCTATCAAACCGGATTTTTACGCAAACCATTCTTAATATATCAATTTCTATATCATACTATTTAGAGTACGTATTCCCACAATTCACATAAAAACATATATTAAAGCTTATATATATGACAAGTACACATGAAAAAGATATCACGTGATTTATGAGAGTAACTGCTCCAAGAAGTATCATATAGGCTGTCTTAAATATATCTAAAGCAAAACGCGCATTATAGTATAATGTGACACTCCATTTCTTTTATTTATCACTTTTTGTTTATCTTTTTTGGCGTTTGAGCCCTTCTTTATTTTTAATTACTAGTCTGGACCTGTGCTTTGCACAATGCATTTTCAAATACATATTTTATGGATATATATTGTGCAAATAATAAAGAGATAGTCATATTGTAGACATAGTTAATACTATAATTTAGAGAACATGATAAAATTACTCAATGAAAAATCTAAGTAGATAGCCACTTCGTGCATAACCATCAGGATTAATAGTTAAAACCATATAATTATTAAAAAAAGTCTATATAAGTATGATTGACATAGTACATAGCCTAAAACTAACAATGACAAAACTAGAGGCTTCAAATGAATACCAAAATATAGAAGTTAAAATGCTTGCAACATAAACATATCTTCTAATCTAAAGATTTCCCAAAAAAACCATTATAACCTAACAGTTCATCAATATAATCCAAAAGATCAAAAGTAACAGATGCATGAAAGCATAAAGCCACAAGATGGAATATCCTCACAAAGGAAACCAGAAGCTCGACTATCTAGTCAAGTAAGATCAATATTATGGCTTTGTTCAACATGATGAACCTTCTGCCAAACCTTCTAGGTTCTACATCCATTTCAAGCCCTGGTTTAAAATACATACGAGGGTAAGCTGAATGAGGGTCACTTCAAGGTGATTGTTGCTCAGCTGAGCTATAATTAAAGCATCCAGGTTAACTTCTTTTTCAGCATAATTGATGTTAATTGTTTAGGACTTGTGAATCGGAGAAAAGGGTAATTAATTACAATGAAATCTAGCACTGCATTAAGTAGTGGGTAATGGTGACTACTAAACATTCATACAGCGTGGCACATGTTTGAAAGAAATTTTATTTTCTTAAAGCTCTTAACTCAATACCATGAGCAAAAAAATATAGTCTTCATTATTGGAATTGATCTGAAATGATTAAATAGTTGATATCTTTGAGCTAAAGTAAGATCATGCAAAAGTTTCAATTATTTAAATAGACATGAAACCCAATGAGAAAGAGAGGGAAGAGTTGAGAAATGGACTCAAAATTTATGCAAAGGTACAGAAAAGTAGTCACAGAATCTTCAATGATAAATACGAAATGGAAATAAGTACTTCCGATATTTTTCCACAAGTTGAGGAGCATGATAAAACTCACTTGTTTAAATTTTCTACTGTACAATCACAAAACTTTTGGTAGTTGAACACATTACACTTAACATGGGCAATAGAATACACATTTAAAGAGCCAAGGCATGTCCTTCCAATGGTGGCATAATAGATAATATGAAAATCTGAAATCATAACCATAGTTCACTACACAAAGAAACAAACAATGCAAAATTAGCATTTATATTCTAATTGATTCTAAAACCAGTTGGTACTCAAAAACAAAGTAAGCCCAAGATTCAAAAGACACCTAATTTAAACATGTCAACCCCAAAAAAATAAAAACAAAAACCTTAAAACTAACCCATATTAGTCTTTTCTGAATGGTCAACTACAATACACCGTTTAAGTTCGAAGGAAATTATATGTTGAAAATAAAATACAAGTTGAAAAAAATATCCTAGAACAACGGTACAACCTCATGTTTTTGGATTTCAACAATGGTACAACCTCATGTTTTTGGATTTCAACAATGATACAACGAGTTCGAGCCGTGGAATCAACCACTGACAAAGTCAGGTTAGGCTGCCTACAATATACCCCTTGGGGTGCGGCCCTTCCCCGGACCCTGCGTGAATGCGGGATGCTTGTGCACCGGGCTGCCTTTTAACAATGGTACAACCTCATGTTTTTATATTTTTTTTTGGGTGCAAAACCAACATAGCAATTCTGCATCCAAATAAAATTTGTTAGGTCGAAACTACTTAATCTAGTTCCTTAAGAGACTACAGAAATGATCTAATACTAAAAGTGAAGAGAAAGTGGTGGGGAAAATCTTACAATTTTGCCTAACATATTCCACCTGGCCGCGACACCCCCCCGACAGCCTCTCTCGCCTCTCTCCTCTCCTCTCTGATCTTCATCTTCCTCCTCTCATCTCCTCTATACGCGCCCCTCAAGCTCGAATTTGCAGAGAATTTGCGCCACCAGACCTGCTTCGACCACCCCTTCGGCCACACCTCCAAACTAGTGACAATTGGTGCGAATCTGGGCTGAAATTCAGAGCAAAACCAACCATGTTTCGGGTGATTTGGGCTCCGAATTGAAACTTGAATGGTGCCCAGGTATGGCCATGCAATTCCATTCTTAGTTGCTTCAATTTTTTACAAATTAGTGGTAGAAATTGCTGCTTCCAAACACTCGATTCAACCCCAAATCAGTGAGTTTTGGATCTGTTTTAGAGTTCGAATTTTGGAAATTTGGGCGTGAATCGCGTGCTGCTCATTTCAGTAGTGAGCAAGGTCAGAAATTGGAGGTGTTTATGTACTGAAAGTCGAGCCTAAAGCCTTCAAGCGAAACCCTACCTTGGAATCGAGGTGAGGGTTCTTTTCCTCCTAACTTACTATTAATTTCAAAGCTTGTAATTAAATTAGTTAGTGCATGGTGATTTGAGGTTAGAAATCAGTTAGGGTAAACGTAGAATTGAAATTGAGGAATCGACGAACATGGTGTTAATTTTAGGTTAAAGGCATATCGAAACTGTTGCTGAATTATTAATGACAGTTTGGAGGGTTGTTGAATTATCAATAACCTGCTTATCGCCTTAATGTAGTCCCTTGGTCAGTTTATTGATCCTGAATCGTATTTTGAAGGTTAAAAATGCTAGTTGGGTGAATTAAGGCATTAGTAAAGCATGCTGATTTCTGGTAGGAGTTGCCACTAAATCAACATGATCATGTTTAAATTCTGTTTAAGGTTGAGCATGCTATGCTTCTATATGATGGTTTTGTGAATTATCAGTTTGTTTATGACAATATTAAACCGAGTTGGAAGTTGGATGGCTCGAGGCGGAACTATTAAGGTCCTGTTTGGTGAGGAAAATTGGAATGGAATGAAAGCAGGATTTGAATCCTCGGGGGTTGGGTGTGAAACTTGAATTCTGAACCAAGTTGTTTGGTGAAAATTGAAATGGAATTAGGTTCCAGTCCTTCCTACTTGGTGAGCAGTTTTGGAATGGAATCAACTTTATTTTTATCTTAGAAATATTATGCAGGCATGAATTATTGTTTTAACTTTTATTATTTTGTTTTGTTAAAAACAAATTTCAGCATAAACACTAATTTAAGCATATTTCAACTAGAAATAGAACAAAATTTACAAAATCCGACCAATAAAAAATCAAAAAAACTGAAGAAGATGCTAATTCGTGATCTATAACTATAAATCGAAATCCATGAACATTAATTCAACATCTAGAACAATAATCCATGGCTAGTTAAAAAAAAAAAACACACAAAAGCAGAATAGTTTCAGCGGCGAGGAGGCAGTTCAAGGCAGCATGCGCGGTGGTCGGCGGTTGGAAAGGCAATTGCGAACGACGACAAGCCGGCGGCGAGGGCCAATGGTCAGCGGGGAGGCGTAGCATAGTGATTTGTCTGGGGTTTGTGAGCGGAACGACAATAGAGAAGAACAATAGGAGTTATTGAGGCAGCATGCACATTGGTTGGTGACTGGAAAGGTGATTGCAGACGATGACGAGCCGGCGATGAGGGGCGGTGGCCCACGGGGAGGCATGGCCCAGCGATTGGTCTAGAGTTTGTGAGTGAAACGACAACGGAGAAGAAGAACAACGGGAGCTGTTCATGTAATTATGCCTGGAAAATATTTTCCTTTTTTTGTGGTTAAAATAAAACTAATCTATAGGGAGTTGGGAATTTCATACCTCTCATAAATGAGGGGGTTCAAGTTCCTGAGAATTGAAGGGGAACTTGAAACCTGAGGGTATCAAGCCCCTTTCCTTAAAAACACTCACCAAACAATAAGGAAAGGAACTTGAACCCTCAGGTTTCAAGTTCCATTCCAGTGTTCCTCACCAAACGGGGCCTAAGTGGTTTAAGGTTCTTATAGTTGTTGTTGTATGAGGAGGGAGTTTGGATTGTGAATTACCGCAATCGTGTGGATTGCGAGGCCATGTGTGGTTCATTGAGTAGATTCTGCCGAGTCTGTTATGAAGTGTATGAATGTGCTATGTGTAAACTCCTCTCCCTTCAATGTGCTATGTGACCAATTCTTGAAACGTAAGACGTTTAAAAAGAAGGGTTATTTAGAAAGCTTATTTTTATGATTTCGAACGCTTTTAAGTGCCTACCAATTGCTTGTTAGTTGATTAAGATGTTTGTGACCTAAAAGAGATCCTAAATCGTCGAACTACTCAGTTAGTGACTCAGGTGAATAGTTGATAGGTTTATGAAGTTTAAAAGTGAACTAAAAGTGAATTTTAAAATATTTAAGGCATTGGTTTGTTTATAACTTCTCTTTGTATTTAAAAGAATCTAAACGACTTGGAAAGAACATCTTAAGGTGCTAATTATGAAGTTTAGCTAATTTATATGCTAGTGGCTTGCTTAAGTCTCTATTGAGTTTCAAGTTATGAGCATGTAAAACCATTATGTTTTAAGAAGCGTCCACATTAAAAGTTTACGAAGAAAACTTGTTTACCTTATAAACGAACGAAGTACCTTAAGTTTTCGAATAACAGCAAGTTTGGAACGTTTTAAGCTTTCAGTTCACTATTACACCCTCATTTGAGTTTTAAAAGGAATTGAAATGAATTATGGAATGACAACCGAAGATTTTAATACGAATCTAATTTGAGTTAAATGCTAACCAAGTATTTTGAGTTCTAAATGAGTTTGTTTTCATGAATTAGCAAACTCATTATGTTTAAAAGAAACATATAAGTTAAAAACAAAGTCGATTACGATTTAGCAAACTTATTATGCCTATACGAAACTTTAAAGTTAGAAACGAAGTTGTTTTACGAATTAGTAAACGTATTATGTTTGTAAAAAACTTTTTAAGTTAAAAGTAAAGTCCCTTTACGAGTTAGTAAACGTATTACATTTACAAGAAGTTCTAAATTGAAAACGAAGTGAGCTATAAGCATTTAGAAAGGTTATGATCATTTTGTAAAAAGGTAAGTTTTCAGTATAGTAAGTAACTAAAGAAGAGAAATGAAATACGTTAAAGGCAGAGAAAGCGCTAGGCAATTGGCCAGGGTGGGAACTGGACGAAAAGATAGTGTGAGCTGTTTCCCTCTAAAGAAATGTTAGGAACTGGACTCAAGATATGAATTATCTTGGTGTGAGCTGTTCCTAGGAACTAGACTCAAGATATGAATTATCTTGTTATGAACTGTTCTCCAGATAAGTTATGATGTGTGACGCATAACAAAACCTTGAGAGAGACTGGACTTAAGATATGATTATCTTGGTGTGAGCTGTTGCCCCACAGAGGACAATATCGAAGTTAGAGTTTATCTGCTGAGACATGTTTTGGCTAAAAGTTAAGTACGTATACCCCAGGGATAACGTGAGTTATGAGTGACGATCTAACTTAAGTGCCATTATGAGGCCATATTGAATAAGATTTGAAAAGCTTATGAAGGTCATTAGAGGACCATTACGAAAGAAGTTCTTTTAAAGAATACGAACCTCAAGAGGCTGAGTAAAGTGTTTTGAGAAAAGAAAGAATGCTTTTAAATGTACACCTCCTGCTCATCTTTTATGAAAGAATTTCCAAGTATAGTCAAATGAAGTTTCAAATGTTGCACTGTACGCAAATTCTTTGCAAATTCAAATTGATCCTCTAATGACCCTATAAGCTTTTCAAATCTCATTCAACATGGCCTCATAATGGCCTTTATAAATCTTTCTTTTCTGAAATACTTAAAATGGCGGAATGCTAACTTCTTTTCTTAGTTATTAGAAACTTACTCATAGCATGAAACAATCTTATTGTGCTAGTTAGGGGAGGTTTACCCTGCCCCTAAGTGAGATCGTCACTCACAACTCACATTATCCTCGGGGTATACGTACATAACTTTTGGCTAAAATGTGTCTCAGCAAATAAACTCAAACTTTGATATTGTCCTTTGTGGGACAACAACTCATACCAAGATAATCATATTTTGAGTCTAGTCCCCCCGTAAGGTTTTCTTACGCATCATACATTATAACTTATCTAAGGAACAGCTCACACCAAGATTATTCATATCTTGAGTCCAGTTCTCAGGAAAAGCTCATTCCATGATAATTTATATCTTAAGTCCAGTTTCTAACATTTCTTTAGGGGGAAATAGCTCACGCCATCTTTGCGTCTAGTTTCCAGGAACAGCTCATACCAAGATAATTTATATCTTAAGTCCAGTTCCTAATATTTCTTTAGAGGGAAACAGCTCATGCTGTCTTTGTGTCCAATTCCTAACATTTCTTTAGGGGGAAACAGCTCATGCCATCTTTGCGTCCAGTTCCCATCCTGGCCAATTGCCTAGCACTTTCTTAGCCTTTAAAAATATATTTTATTTCTCTTCTTCAGTTGCTTACTATACTGAAAACTTACCTTTTTACAAAACGATGATAACCTTTCTAAATATTTATAGTTCACTTCGTTTTTAATTTAAAAACTACTTATAAACGTAATACATTTACTAACTCGTAAAACAACTTTACTTTTAACTTAAAAGTTTCTTATAAATGTAATACGTTTACTAATTCGTAAAACGACTTTGTTTTTTTACTTAAAAGCTTCGTATAAACGTAATAAGTTTGCTAAATCGTAAAACAACTTCGTTTTCAACTTAAAAACTTCTTATAAATGTAATAAGTTTGCTAAATCGTAAGACTACTTTGTGTTTAACTTAAAAGCTTCTTATAAATGTAAAACGATTGTTAGTTCATAAAACAACTTTGTGTTTAACTTAAAAGCTTCTTAATAACGTAATACGTTTATTAGTTCATAAAACGACTTCGTTTTTAACTTAAATGCTTCTTATAGGCATAATAAGTTTGCTAAATTGTAATCAACTTTGTTTTTAACTTATATGTTTCTTTTAAACGTAGTGAGTTTGCTAATTCATGAAAAGAAACCCATTTAGAGCTCAAAATACTTGGTTTGCATATAACTCAAATTAGATTAGTATTAAAATCTTCAGTTGTCATNNNNTAACTCGTTTCAATTCCTTTTAAAACTCAAGAAGGGGGTATAAATAAACTAACGGCTTAAAATTTTCCCAAACTTGCTATCATCTAAAAACTTAAAGTACTTGACTCGTTTATAAAGAAAATAAGTTTTCTTTCTATATTTTTAGCATAAATGCTTCTTAAAACCATAATGGACCTACTAGCTCTTTGATCGAAACTCAATAGAGATTTAAGTAAGCAAACAGCATGCAAATCAGCTTAACTCATAATTAGCACCTTAAGATGCTCTTTTTCAGATCGTTTGAATTCCTTCAAACAAAAGGCGAAGTGATATGTAAATCCATGTCTTAAAACATTTTTGAACTCACTTTTAGTTCGCTTTTGAACTTCCTAAACCTATCAACTATTTAATCGAGTAACTAATTGAGTAGTTCGATGATTTAGAACCTTTTTACACCTTAGATGTCCTAACAAGTGAATAGACAACTAGTAAAACTTAAAAGCATTTTCAAACATAAAAAACAAGCTTTCTAAATGATCATTTCTTTTTAAAGGCGTCTAAAATTTCAAGAATTAATTACATAATGTCATGTAACACATCGAAGGGGGAAAAATGAGTTCACAAATAGCACAACTTGGCAGAATCTACCCAATGAGCCACTCATGGCCTCGCAATCCATACGATTGCGGTAATTCACAACCCAAACTCCCTCCTCACACAACACTGACCGCAAGAACCTTAAATTTCTCAATAGTTCCACTTCAAGCCATCCAACTACTAACTCGGTTTAATATTGTTATAAACAAACCAACAATGCATAAAATGATCGTATATGACATTCATGCTTAGTAGCCAACTTAGGGCTTAACGTATAATAAACCGATGCAAATAGAACTTCAAACGATATTTACTTTCTAACTCGCAAACCAATATCCATAGGTATAGTATTTCATTTGTAATTACTACGAACAGGCCATTAACATGTCCAAACTGATTTAGCTACAACCCTTAGAGATAATTTAGTTCATTCCTCAATTACTTCATTTAGCATCCTTAAGTTTCAAAACGAGATTTAGGCATAATGAACTGATGCAATAATAGCGCTAAGGCGACATTTTATACTTTTCTATCATCTCCAAACTGATGAGTTAAAACTCAGCATGTGAATAACCCTAAGACCAGTAACACGTCTATGATTTCTCAACCTTGACTATAATTCCACCCAAACTGATTTCTAAACTTGGAATTGACATGCACTAACTAAATTTAGTTAAAATTGTTGAAATTAATAGTAATTTAGGAGGAAAGGAACCCTCACCTTGATTCCAAGCTAGGGTTTCGTTTGA
>NCQV01009403.1:0-12448 GCA_002740545.1 Lophocereus schottii | reverse complement strand
TAATCACTTGGGTCGTATGGCGGTCTTTAGAGCCCGTTCCTCGAACCGAAGGCGACCATGGCCGCCTGGGAGCACGGAGAAGTCGAGGCCAAAAGACTAATGTATCAGCTGAGTGTCGAGAGCAGCCATCGGGGTTGAGAAAGAGAGAGGCAGAGGGTTAAGGGCAAGAGAGAGACTGTAAGAGGCAGATGCTTCTAGGTAAAGGGTTCGAAGAAGGAATGAAATAAAAATGTTTGAGGGTCTCGAGCTTCATTGTATTTTTTTTGTGCTTTTGATGTATATATTTATAAAAAAAGGGGGCTCGAATTCGATTGAGACATGGTATATTATTTTGGCCATTTTTATTCTGGGCGGCATTCTTATTATCTGGGCATGATGCAATCTTTCACTGAGGCATCTCGTATATTGTTAATTAGTTATGAATGCTAGAAATTGCTATTGTTATATTAATATGTTTAATATTTATCACATGCCAATTGAAATGTAAATTAGTTTTATATTTCAAATTGCAATAGTTACCTTTTGTGTTGAAATATAAATTTGTTTCGTATTTCAAACAACATATGGGTTGGTTGGTGATGACATGAATTTGTTTCGTATATGTATTCAAATGTAAATTAGCTTTACATGGATAGATATCTATGTGATATTTACATCCCCTTTGATCTATAAATAAATATGTTTCATAAATTATATTACACAAATATGTTTTATATAATATTCAATTACATGAATATGTTTCATGATTTAATACATAAATATGAACAATTATGAGTCAGTGAATTGTTCTATCAATACCCTAGTTAACAAAAATGATTATTTTAGCTGTAACTGAGTAAGTTTCATGCTTTTTTCGGATATATAGGGTATTTGATGAATTTGTTTCATGAAAATTTAAATTTGCATAATTATATGAATACGTTTCATGTAATTTACGATTTTTACTTTGAATTCGTTTCATTTAAATTATATTATATGGATTTGTTCTATATAAATTGCGATTAATATTTGAGTTTATTTCATGGTACAATTTCGTTGCGTTCGATTAAATGAATATGTTTCATGTTAATCACCAATAACTAGCTCTGTATAAATGTGTTTTATATATATACGAACTACATAAATTGCAGTATATTTGCTAGTTGTTTTGGCACTTGTTGTAGCCCAAAATTAGGGGATATGAATTTGTTTCATGTTCCTATGAATTATATAATTTAAGAGTATTTTAAGAATCCATTTCATAAAATCTGAATTTATAAAACTATGAATGTGTTTTATAGTTTGCGAGTGGCATTTGAATAAGTTTCATGTCACCTATAATTATATAAATGTGTCTTATATAACGTTCCTTGGGCTATAACGTATTTCTTTTGTAACATGTTATTAATCGGATATATTTCGCAATATATAGATTCATTTTGTTATATAAATATGTTTTATATAATAATCTGAATTTTTTGGTTGATATGTCATTTATAGAGTGTAAAATGACATACCAGTAGTTAGATTACTTCGTTTTATATGACGTTACAACTTCGTGTAAATTCGTTTTACATGATTAAAACTGAATATCTTTGTGATGTTTCTAAAGCGTTAATTAGTTTAACATAAACTTATCTATAAATTTTGTTTTATGAAAAACTGTGATAATTAAATTGTTAAAACTTCTAATTCATGTTTGCGTGTGATGATAATGAGTTTAGCGAAATTTTCGATCATGCAACATGAATAATGAAGTTTTTGATAATTTAATTATTAAAAAATATTCCTACTGTCCATCTTTCAATATATACTTTCAGATGTGGCAATTAACATGTGGTTGGTAATTTGTTTACCAATGTGGAACTTGATAGCACTGACTATGATAAAAGAATTGTCAGAAGATTCAGTTTCTTCTGAGTAAGGGCAAAGTGTTAGCACACTCATTAGGTTCTAAATCTCCTAAAATAACAAAGATGGTATTGTTAATGAGCAGTATCGAGAAAATTTAAAGGCATACCAACAATGGATTAATATGCTATAACTTTTGTATTGCATCAATGACGATCTAGTGAGGGAACCAAAACTTATCCCACTGTTGAGTATACATGGGATTAGTTTGCCATCAGGTTCCTTTAGATTAATTTCCTCATAAAATTCTTGATCTAAAGTTGGTATTACACAAGGGAGAAAAAGCTAAGGGAAACATAGAGAGGCTAAATAGCATGTGTGAGTGCTATAAATATGGAAATAAGGGACCTTAAGCTGGGGATTGTCCTAAGTTGATTAAGGTACTTTCTTTCACATTTGCTCCCGTATAATATGTGTGCTCCCAAGTATTAGCTGCCTATTATGATCCTCAGTGGATTGTAAACATGGGAGCAACCAAGCACATATTTTGGAACGAGTTGATGACGTGAACTTTCATCGCTACGCTATGGGTTCAAGCATTTTCGTTTTTGGTAATGACCATGAAGAGGGTGTACTTAAAATTAAGGACGTATCTCCATGAGGAGAATGTGATGCTTCTTCATAATGCTGTTTATGGACTTGGGTGCCACATTCCCTTGTGTTTTTTTGTTTATGTGATTGGTTTTCTCATTATTTTTGAATTAGATGTCTTAAGCATCGTAAACAATGGAAATTTGTTTGGCCATGACACATTCAAAAGTGTTTCAATGCTTTGGACGAAGCAAGATTTTTTTTTTAAAATCTTTGCCTCAAGTTTGAATCTATTTTAGGCATGCTTGACTTGACCATGAGGGTCAAGGTAGACTTGACAAACTAGCTAAATATAGTCTTTCTAAGACTAATTCACTAGGCTTAAGTTGTCAGATGTGAGTTGAGTTTAGCTAGTAAAGCAAGTATGAAGTCTTTTGGTAAGACTTTGAGGGCATCAACTCCCTGGAATTCATTCACTTCAGATATTTACGGGTCCATGAATGTGAGAGCACATCATAAAACCATTATGATATAGGTATGTGTACTTATCATCACAGCGCTATTAAGTACTTGATGTATTCCTATACTTTATAGCGGTGGCATGACTTATTTGGAATAGAGTATTTGAACTCTTCAAACCAATTGAGATCATGAGCATCTTCTTCATGAAGGTTTGTGAAATCAATTCTTGTAATGTTAATTTTGTTAAGGATGAGCTCCTTAGCATTTGGTGAAATTTAAAAGGACCTCACTTTGTATGTGTTACAACAAGACCTTCCACCATCTCTCGGTGAGGTGGAGGATTTGAATTCTCACTTAGGCACTGAGGATGGTACAATAGTGAAGTTTTGCCCGTTAAAGAGAATGACATTCGTCCTCCATTGGTTACCCTCACTCTCCGGTTCCTATTCATGCAGTTACCCTACACGTTTAGGATCCCACACATCCAATGGATAGTGGATTAGTTCTCTCCATGCTTAGGAATCCATACCTCTTAGAGTAAGGGGGAGGGATTCCTGGTCCCATGCCTCTTAGAGAAAGGGGGAGGAATTTCTCAACTAGGCAGAAAAATAATGAAGGTCCTAGGATCCAAAGGAGTGAGGATAAAAAGGATGTTTTCCTATGTTTTCTTATCAAGAGGGGATTTATTCAGCACATTATAAATAGTGGATGAATGCCAGGAGGGATGAGATGGACTCAATGGCAAGAACAAGGTTGAGAACTCATTGATTCTTCACCCTGGCGTAAGTCTTTTATAAGGTTTTAAGATAAAACGTTGGGTAGATGGTTTAATCGATAAGTTCAGACCCTGCTACTACTAGCCCTGGTTGCCCATTTGAACTTTGAGATGTTTGAAATGGACATAAAGGTTGCTTTCCTTAATGTTAATCTTGAAGAAGAGATTTATGTGGACTAGCTCATTAGTTTTGTGTCAAAAGGATAAGAGGACTAGGGGAGTCGTCTGAAAAGGTCCATATATGGTTTTAAGCAATCTTTCAGGTTTTGGTGCTTTGGATTCCATGGAGCCATAAGTTAGGCTTATCTATGGTTTCAGAAGACCATTGTTTATGTAAACAAGCAATAGGTGGATTGTGTTTCTTCCAGGTTTTGGTGACATGTTGTTGGCTAAGAAACAACTTGGATGTGATCGAAGCTGCTAAAAGTAGCTATCCTATATCTTTGGGATGAAGGCATCAGTGAAGCTGGGTATATCCTAGCAGTGAAAATAATCTAAATTCGTCCCAAGATGCATGTGTCCAAATGCTTAGAACGTCTTTTGGATTTATAATTCCTAACTTGAAGATCCTTTAGTTGAAAAGGATCTAGCCTTAAGTCTTGTTCAATTACCTAAAATAGGTGATAAAATGAAGGCTATAAACAACATCCCTACGCTAGTGTTGTGGGAAGTTTAATGTAAGCCATGTTATGTACACGACCTGACATTGCTTTGCGATTAGTTTGATAAGTTGTTATCAAAGTAACCCAAGACTTGTTGATTGGTAAGTCGTCAAGAGAATTAAGCGCTACCTTCATGGTATTGCTAACCTAGTCTTTTACTATCAAGGAGGAGGCCTCATGTTGAGAGGATACTCAAATGTCAGTTCAGGTGGTGACCCGGATGAGCCTAGGTCAATCCTTGGAACATGTCTTTACCCTGGGTGGGGGAGCCATGTTATGGTGCAGCAAGGAACACAAACTGCACGATAATTTTAACTATAGAGAGATTGTGTATCTTGTTACCATAGAGACAAAGGTATTACCATGAGGTATATATACACTAATAAGGTGATCATGTTCCCTTGACTAAACCTATTCTTAGTGATGTGTTCAAAGCTCATTTGTTGAGTCTAAGAAATCATAAGGTTTAGTGCTTAGATGTGTCTTGTTCTGTGATAGACATGTTTCTTTTATATATGAGCAAAATGCTTATGATTTATCATTATAAGTTAGGCATATTTAGATGTCACAGGCTTCTGATTGGCCTTGTCACACAGGCAATCGCCCTGACGCTTGAGTAGCGGGTAGGATGAGACTGAATCGTATTTGCACTGAGTGTTCAATATTGATTACTCACACTAGAAGTGTATGAGTAACATTAATATAGTCGCCTTAATGTGTCTAAGATGAGACTCGAGGGAGTCAAGTATAAAACAAGATTTCATATTGAAGCCTTAAAAGTCGAATCTTGAGTGCCAAGATTAGCATTCAGTATGTTGATCTAGTGACTCAAGTTAGATTTTTATGTGAAAACCTAGACTAATGATTCGCATGGCATAAGAAGTGACATACCCACCAGAGTGGGAGCTATGCCATGACACATATTTCATACTATGTACGCTTATAAGACAACCACTATATGGAGTGATAATTGACTTTCCTATCTCTTATCACTGTGTGACCATATAGACGATGACCCTTTGACTTAAAGCTATGACGTGAAGTCGATGCTTGATGATGTTACCTTAATGTGTCTTTTAAGGGCCATGATGTATATGGCTCGGCGGGAACATGTTAGGAAAGTAGTTAAGCTGAGATGGAATTTCATGAGTGTTTAAGGAAAAATCTATCCGTCATCACCAAATCAGCCTGGACGATTATATTGAGTATATAATTATATGATATCATATGGTATAAAGGGACTGTGTATGCCATTGGTGATGTTGAGGATGATTTGGGGTATCGTATTTGATGAAAGTGTTATGTCAGTTAGATGGTGACTTGATATAATACTGCTTGCTTGCTCCTGGTCACACACTCTATTCCTAGTATAAAGAGTGAGGAGATTTATTGGCAGAGAAACATGGGATTTGTGGTCTATGTGATCGAGGGGGAGTTGTTGACCAAAGAGTAACGGTCACATTATGGCACTATGATTCCACTTTTATACAACAGTTACAAGGCGTTTAATTCAGTATTAAACAGCCACATTAATTCCCTGTTTCCATTATGAGTTTTGTGCTAGTATATAAAGGGATAAGTAGATAACGAATCAAAGCAAAGAGGCTAATATCCCAAGATTAGTTCTATCTTTGCCTATCCCTCACACTAAATCTAGCCATCATAGAGATATGAGTTTGGAGTGTGAACCTCACTGGTGACTCTAGTAGCCACCATGATCGGGGCCAGCATTCAGCAGGCAGGATTTGAGAAATGCTTCTGCAATAAGGTAAGGCAAATATTTATGTCCTCCTTTTTTTAGTATCATCCCAATATCCCTTCATAGAATCCACATATTATTGTTTACCTGCTTGTCAGTGTAGGTTTGCTAATGCAAACTTCATTGTTATTACGGTTAACTTAGCATTCATAATAACATGCATCCTATCTCATTATCTCCCCAATATAAAGCTTCTTCTCTTTAGTTATCAGAGAAATTAGGTTCACCTTGTTTTCAATTGCGTACCACTTAGACATATAAGGATAAATAATGTGGTAAATGTAAATTGTTTGACTTATTTTCCTTTACCTTTAATGATGCACTAAAAAGAGGTCCTCAATGGTAGCAGATTTTGTTGTAAATTAATAACATTTGAGTGGTTAGCGCAAGCAGCATTCCGTTCAATAATATCATTTTCATATTCGTAATGGGTGTCGACTTTATTTTTAATGCTGTAATCTTAACATAACCACGTACAACCTCCCATGACACTTCCCTAACATAATGAACTTTGTCTCTCTGGTTATGGGAAATATGAGGTTAACTCATACTAGATTACATACCATCATAATAAACAATGACATCAATGTGGCAAACTTAAAATGTTCTACATATTCTTCATGCCTATTTAATAACATGTTAGTAAGAGCACATGAATGAGAGCAATTTATGGTGCAAAGTAACAATAATTAAGTTGTTGTCGCAGACAACAATCTGTCTAATGAAGCTTGACTAAAGTCAAAGGCGTTATGAGCGACAATAGTTATGTTACAATTATGTAAATTTGGGAAATCCACAGTTACCTACATGTGTTCATGTTTATATACTTACTAGCCCTTATGAAATCACGCTATTTTATGACTATCGTGGAAGTGATATAGTTTTTATGTCATATGCATTACATTTTAATTCATTGTTCTTTAGTTATCGCAACATGTGAACGTGAAAAAGTCACGACACATATTTCATGAATAACCATGCATCATAATATAAAACTGATCTGGTGATCTTTACACAATCACAATGACGGTTTTACCACCTGTACATCATCATTCAATAGGCATACATACCAGGGTCCGTATCTGCATCCCCTGTCCATCAAACAAAAAACATACACTTTGTTTACCCACTTAATAGTAATCGTATAACAAGGTAAACATCATAGTGGGAGTGGATCAACGATGTAGGGTGAAACCACTAAATCTACATAATATAACCTCATCTCAGACGAGTTCTACGCCACCTAAATACTTTAGTTTTATTGTGACATATCTGTCACTTTCATGAAATCAAATAATGAAGACCAAAGTAATGTACAACAAGTACACCCATATCCAATTAGGATTACAAGTTTATGTAGTAAACAAAATACAAATCAACCTGTCAGGTTGAACTATTTTCATTGAAGTCCCCCCATGCTTGCCCTACACAAACTTCCTAGCAAATCATCAATCTATACAAAGTCACCTTCATAGCCTGCATCAAAATTAGTATGGGGATTACAAATAGTCCTCCTCATATGGTAACTTCTCCACATTTTGAGCCCTTACAAGCATTTATGCCTTTTAATTAAAACTCCATGTGCTATGATTGAGGCCTACCAGGTTGTTATACATTGTTTAGGGGTAATATACACCAATTGTACTCCTCAGCAAGCTCTACTTCACAAACACCTATCCAGTCCTATCATCAATTTTTCATATGTTATGTGTTTTTATTGAGTGGATAAGTTAGAGCCTAAATAGGATGCACAGAGTCATACTCCCACAAGTTAGTATGACTAATCACAGCAACAACATGATAACAAAGAAGTTCTCGTATTTGCCATTGCCTATAAGTGCGAGTTTTTTTGACTCAACTGGACTACTAATTTATGGCTATTACTTAACTAAACACTATATTCCCCCAATATGACAATGTAGTGCTTAATAATAACAATACACCTTATCCTCTTGTAAGTGTCCACTAACTTTTTCTCAATTCTCTGACCTTCCCCTTGTCAATCTCTTGCTTGTGCTTGTCCATCTCCTTCCCAAGCCTCTCAAGGTAGCCATTCACAAGCCATGAGATCGGCAATGGTCATACTCGTCTTATCAAGTTATTTCAACTTTCTATAACTTTGTTGTTGATTCTTTCCTATCTCTCCTCCACTATTCTTCACACCTCCACCACCCCATGCTCTCCTTCATTAGTAAACATTTCCATTGACAGATTTTTTGTGGTGAGTATGGGGTTTTATTTTTCACTGGAATAAGAGGTAATTTACCATCGATTTAGCTATATGAGTGATTTTAATTTTTAATTTAGCTAAACGAACTTAGCAGGTGAATCTAATAGTTCTTTAAAAAATAATTTCCCAAAGCAATTAAGCACTAATCCTAATCTAACTAATGATTCCTAACACCTAGAAAACATGTAGCATGTAGGAAATAGGGGATTGGGCTCAACATAGCCCATCAATACATCCAAATTTCGCCTCAAAGATCACCCCAAGAAAGTTCGACTTCTAAAGTAAACTATATTATACTTAATCATAGTTAATGCAGTGAAAAGATGGGAGAGAAGTTACCCCGCGTTCTTAAGCAATCTCGATTAAGAATAAGCAATATCATTATCTCCAATGCCTTGATTGAGCTCAATACCCATGGTACCTCAAGTGGCACTACCTCAACTAACCTAATAGTTTAAATAGATGAATGGACAAAAGGGGAAAATAACTAGAGAGATGTTTGAGTTTTGAGGGTTAGATTTAGCCTTTCAATCCATTAGGATCCAAACCCGCATCCTCCTATAATTCCCATGCATCAAACCCATGTTTAAGGAGGATTGGTGATGCTTAAAAATTGAGTCTTTGCAGAAATTTAGCACAGAGAGTTAGCTTAAGCAATCATTGAGAGAGAGAACAAGAAATTTACCATTAAATCAACCTAAAGCTTAAACTTTTTCTTTCCATTAATGGAGGAGAGAAAGAGAGTTCAACCCAAGCTAGAGCCACAGTAGAAAATTGCTAAAAAAATGAAGATGACCTCAAAATTCAAATGTGCCCCTTCTACTTTTACATCATCACCTAATTAAGCAAAAACAAAATTACAGAGTTTGGCACGGTCGTGGCCCATGGCATGGGCGCCACCGTGCTAAATCTCTATTCGCGATTGTGCTAAACTGCTTTTGGCATGCTCTTGCTGAACCTGTGACAGGCCCTTATGGATTTGGCACGCCCCTAGACTTCTTCGTCTTTTTAGGTTGGGCTTAGCCTCCATGTGTGTTTTTCTATCATTTTACCTTACGGAACACAAAATTTAATTAGTTAACTAATTTTAAGGGTTATTTGGGAGCTAAAATCTAATAATGAGTGTCAAAATTTTGTCCTGTTAAGAACCTAACAAATAACCCGATACTTAGATTTGGCTCATTCTCTAGTAAAACATGAGGACATCACCTTTTCATAGGTGGTAAGGTTGTATTTAGGATATGCAACAATCCCTTTATATCTCTCGATTTTTTAAGTGGACGAATGAGGTCTTGGGAGGGTTTTCAAGTAAAATACCCACAAAAATTATTTAAAAAACAAAAGAAAATCTTTTTGGTTTTTTCAAAACATAAACATATATACAAATAATGGGGAAATGGTGTACACAATCCAAGAAATTGCAACACCCTAGCAGCTAATTCACCAAACTATATACAATTAAAATGTACAATCAGAAGGCATCCCAGCCAAAAGAAGTGTCCCGACTTTCATTTTTCACCCCGTGCACAATATGCAAAGATATGTAAACCTTGGTGCATGAGGTAGTGTGCATCAATCCTTATGAATCACCTTGCTAACATTGAGACAATCCCCATTTCCTTGCCTAATGGCCTTATTTGCTTCATGTTTTCATTTTTTCTTTTCTTTTGAAGAATAATACCCACTTGACTTACAAATATTTGGGCCTTTTCTAGAAAGAACTTTTATTCAATTGTGCAAGTCACTTATTTTATTGCCCATAAAGATATGAAATCAAGTAAGATGGCACATATTCAAACCAATTAAAAATATAAAATAAAGACAGTGGCTATGGACATTGGTGCCCGGGATTTTATTCACTCTTTTTAGACATTTTCCTTTTCGTTTCTCTTTTTTTTTCATTTTTTAAGAGCCTAAAAAGAAATTTCAACAAACAAATGGTTCACATGCCAACTTAACAACAAGACCCTAAGAATTGTTGGTATAGTTAGCAAAGTAGGCACAAATCACACAAATGAGACGGTGTTACTATGAAAAATCGAATCTACATCTTCAACTGGACATCATCATGTAAACTCTATTTACTTATAACTCTATACCTTAGTAACATGGGATCCAAATTTTGAAAGAAATATGTACCAATAGGCACCTCATCCCCACACTTGAACTCCATAATGTCCTCATTATGGGAACTAAGTTGCTCTAACAACGAAAGAAATGAAAAAGATAAGAAAAGACAAAATATCTGCAAAAAGAGGGAAAAAAGACTACTTTAAGATGGTGTAATCATGGAGGAGAAGAGAAGAAAAAAGAAAATATTGACAATGCAAACATGAAATGATATACATAATGCAAATTCATGGTTATACTAAATGTAACTATATAACAATGCCTATGTTTCTAAGCACCCATTATACTGCAGTCAAATCCACCCCACATGGATGACACGAATCACAATATTTATCCAACATATCAATCACATGGCTAACACAACCGAATTGCACCTCAAACGGTAATCAATCCATAATACACCTCAATAAAGAGGGATAGGGAGAGCGAAAGAATCAGTATGCAACCACTTATAAGAATTGAGACGCCCCCCCTTAGTGCCAATGACATTATGTAACGACCCGTCAAAATGCAAGAAACTATAAAGAGTAAGGGAGGGGGTGGAGGATACAACTCGCAGTCACTAGGCCTAACCAGGGCCTAGGTGGCGACCAAAAGTGCGGAGGAAATGGTGTAAACATCGATGAACTTCTCTGATTGCTTGAGAAAGGGTGGAAGTACTGCTCCAACTGGCAGATGGCCTCGGACTACTGCCGGATAAGCTCGTTCATCTGCCTCACCTTCCTCGTACTCTCAGGCTTCTCTCATAGCCCTTTCTTTCTCTTCTCCCATTATTCCTGTCTCTCATATATCCCCTAAAATAAGTTACTCCCTTATCTAGTGACTCCAATGCCTAAACATTCGATGAATGTTGTGACGCATCTCAATGTACCCCTCTCGAAGTCCAGTCACTTCCAAAGCTCGCATCAACGGCATCTGGGGTGTGGAGGAGGAGCCCTCATGTCAAAATATAGGTGTTGTGTTTGTGGGGTTGTGGTTAAGGTGCGAGGTCATGCTCTCCTTGAAGCTCCCCATTTTGTTGGGCCTGTTGCCCTTCTTCTTCACCCTCCTCATTATCATCCTCATTACCCTCTCCATCCTTTTTTTCACCTTTATCACCCTTGTATGGCATTAGCACCTTTCTCACTATCACTCGATCACAATTCTAGTTCTGCTTGTTTGAAATGGTGGTGTGGGCCAGTTCTGAAAAGGTGAAAAGAATTTGTTTGTGGTGGGATACTTGTTAATGTCACCCTTCATATCAACGATAGTCATATGGGTTAGGGTAGCTATATCCAAACTTCCACCCAAAAAATAAGGCTCAAGGCTACCAAACTTCCCCTCATGCCCCAAAACTTGGGCTATTGCAGTGATCATACCCCTACACCAAATCAAAAATAACTCTGCCTTCCTATAAACATTCTGGCTATTATTTCTCCTAAAGATGAAGTTAGCCATCGGACGTTCATATTACAAATATCTGTGGCCTTACCCTGCCTAGGGTCGTACACGTGGGGCCACCTAAATCTGTTTGTATAAGATTTTCTTTTGGAGCAGGTGATGCTCTACCAAACAGGATCGGGGTGCCACCGGCTCGGCACATCCCAAAAAGAGTTCGCATTGGCCAGTGAAGCAAGTGAATTAATCCCCTCGGATTCAACCTATGGTCTAAATCAAACATATGAAAGGTAATAAGGACCTCCAGACCTTTATACGAACCAGTTCAATCCACATTCAATGACCTCAAGAACTCAATAACTAGGAGGTCATAGGGCACACATTTCACCTACACATATTCCAACCAAGCCAAGTTTGTTAACAAATGTAATAGCCCGGCCCTAAATCATATTTATTTATTTAATTAAACCATGTTATTCATTTTTCACATTTATTTATCTCATTGAATCATCCCAATTAAAAAAATTCATTTCGGGCCCCACTTTGCAATTCGAGTTTCATTTACGGGACAATTTCGGGAAAAATTGATAGTATGCCTCGATATTTATGATTTAAAAGATTAAATTATTTTT
>NCQV01009385.1:0-10389 GCA_002740545.1 Lophocereus schottii | reverse complement strand
ACTTTGATTGTTGGATGTGTACCATCGCGTAGTTGTTGCTTCTATGTTAGAATTAAGATTGTTCCAAGATTGAAAGTTCTCGCTTGAAGGAATTTTCCATCCTTGTTTCTGATGAAAAGGTTTCAGTAGTTGAAGATGAGCTCTGGGTCCATCAAAATAGATTCTGATGAATCCTCATGGTGGTTTAGCTCAACTGACAAGAGAGATGGGCTTGGAACTTAGATGAGAATGTTGACAAGGTGAAATTTTTGCATCCAACTCAAATCTTTTCCCAGCCTTCCATTCAACTTAATTTTTTGGCACAATTAATCGATCCTATAGAATTATAAATTTTATTTTTAAACCCCATAGTATTATGACTCTTTCAGATGCTCCACAGTAGAAAAATAATGTGATGAATCTTATTAGGATTATATTAGGTTCTAGAAAAATTTAAAATTTCAAAGATGGACATAATTTCAACTTGAGAAATATTTGAATCCAATCCACTTATGTTAAAATGCCAAATCCCTAGTACCCTTACTTATGAAACATTTGTCAAAGAGATGGATTGTAGGCTCCAATTTAGAATCAAAAATGATGGCAAATTAGGTCTAAATTGAACCTGTTTTGAGCAACTCAGCAAGGATAGCTGAAGCATTGTGACAAATTTGTCATAGAAAAATTGTAAGCTTAGGCATGACATTAAGTTACCAAATCCTAAATTGGATATCCAAGGGAATATCATGCAATTTCCATGTTGTAGATTTTGAAGTGAAAAAACCACTTGCTCATAGACAAAACAGAACGAGTCTTCAATATCATGTGGTATAAAAGGAATACTCTTGATTAAATTACATACATCATTTGTGCCCAAAAAAAAAAGTGGAGTAGATAAAAAATTTCATTCCTTATTAGGAGAAACGAAATCACTTACTAAGTATTGATGTTTGAAACATCTTGATCTTTGAGATAAAGCATGTCCAAAATATTTTCCTAACCATATTAATTAACACACTAGAGCTTGATAGAATATCCATTCCCACCTTTCTAGTGAATCCCCTCACCAAAGAAGTCTCCATTTTGAAATGAACTTCTCTAAGCGCAAGAATCATTGGCCTCACATTTATGAGAAAAGAAATATAAAACCTTAGGGGTAGTTGACTTGTATAATTTTAACCCAAAAATTATTAGGTTTGGTGAGATGTTTCCAAGAAGCCATGCATAATAAGGGTTCATTTGGCATCCTCCCTTTTTTGAAGACAAATACCCTTCCCCCCTTTTGGGCACAAACTTTATTAGACACCATAGGAACATCTTATGCAGCATTCCACTTTTGCCAAAGAGATCACAATTAATTCTATTTGCATTATTAGACTTAGCTTTATGTAACTTAAAAGATTGCATCCTATGACCAAGGAGGGACTCCAAATTAGGCTGAATAAAAATTATTCTATCTACTTTGAACATCGAACTAATTTTGTAACTTACTATTAGCTTAACGAAAACATGTCAAAAAAAACATATAAGATGAAGGCCTCCCCTGGAAAATAAGGACTAGTTTCAGACTAATTCTCAAATTCCGCAATATGTAATCTTTGATGAGGACATCCACGTATAAAATAAACAAATAAGCGGGGAGAATGCCACCTTGCCAAATCCCTCCCAATGGCCAAATATGACCACATAACTCATCATTAATAATGAGAGAATAAGAAACAGTTGTGATACACCCACGTGTCCATCTAATCCATACATCATGAAATCTCATATCTTCCTGATGAGGGAAAAAACATTCCATTCACTTCTGTCATAAGCTTTTCCTGAATCCAGTTTGGCAGTGATATAAGCTTGCATACATTTCATATTATTAAATTTGTCCATAATCTCTATGTACATGCATGTTATCATGAATCGCTATTTTTGGGACAAAAGCACTTTAAACATGGCTAATAGCACGTTTAAAAATAGGTCTCCTTCTATTCACAAGGATTTTAAAAATGATTTTATGCAAACTATTACAATGGCTAATGGGTAGAAATCAAGTTGTCATTGTAGGATTGTCCACTTTCGAAACCGTTGTAATAACGGTATGAATAACCTCATTCAACAAGTTCAATTTAAAATTCAAAATCTAAGTCACATCATTGCTAATGGTAGACCAATGTTTCTGGTAAAGAACTTGCACCTAAGTAAAAGTGTCGCCAACATTAACGGTCCCATGGACCAGTCTGGGGTTTGAACCAATCTTGGTAGCGGCAGAAGGGGTGGTTTCGAGGATTTATGTTGTAGATTATATTACAGCTTCAATTTCAGACTCGTCAACACAAACTAAAACTTATGTAGAAGCCCATGATTCTATACAAAACACCTTATTCCTTCTATCAACCAAAGTATCAAATTGAAGGGGCCTTCGTGGGATATAGAATTTGGTTTTCAAGAAGGAAAAAAGATTCTTTCTATAGGATCATAATCCTTGATGTCCTGAGTAAGGATTAATAGGAATGATTTCTTGGTTATGAACCATAGAACCAGATTCAGGGGCAAAGGTTTGACCTAATGGATGATGAAAACCATCGTTAGATCGTGCCCTTCATATTGGCTTCATATTGGCTTTAACTTTCTCAGTTTCAATTAAAAGAGAATTTTCATGATTTTGATTTTATTTAACAAAAAATTAAAAAAATATTTTTATTGACCACTTATTTAAACCGATCATGTTATAAAGAAAAGAAATTTATAAAAAGTGATTACTATGTGACCTCTTTATTCATGAATGCATTCTTATTTATGAACAAAAATAAGTAACATGAAACCAAGTTGTTGATGAAAAGTAAGAACTATCCCAAGAGCCAGCCCAAGATAATTCATCCCTTAATCAAAACAATCTTGGTTTACTCTAGGGCGGCCCTCAATTAAAGCCTTGACTTACCTTCTGGTTAGGGCTAACCTTGGCAAAGCCCTACTAGTTTAGGACCCTCAATGGTCTAGATCCCGTTCAAGTAATCATTTTAGGGCTATGTTTTATAGCAAGAATAAAAATGGGTAAAACACACAAGTCACTCCAACTCAATGGTTAGTGTAGTGCACATGGCATGAGTTTGAGGCAATTGCAAACTATGCGTTGGCTCATTTAAGAGCATCTTTATCAGTTTAACTTAAAGATCACTTTCTAATGACCTAAGTTGTAATAATTTTAGATGTCATTTGGTTAGGGAATGTAACACCCCAAATGTACATTATTCACTGATTTCGTTCTCTTCCTTAGATTCATCAATTAGAAATATTATCCCAATTGATCAGGGTATTACCACCATCCAAAAAGGATAAGACTTTGCTGTAAACAATAAATATAGTAACGCTAAGTAATGTTTACCATCACAAGGCATTCACACAATTACATCCCATTAAACCATATATAATTAAGTTCTAACATCAAACCATTCAACTATTCCAAGGTTTACACCAAATTATAGGAACTCTTGTAGAGTATACAGTTTCAACTTCAAATATTTCACAATACAATGCTCAAAACCTGAGGGCGATTCACTGCATTTTCCTAAAACAAAACATGAAAATATTTCGAATTGTGAGCCAAAGCTCAACAAATGCATTCTTGTATTGTTAAACGTTCATGGAAAAATTGGTTGTGCCCGTATTGCAATTCATTTTAATTAAAAATAGGGAATGAGATGAATATAAAACTGCATTGCTAATTATTATCTTATAGTGAACCCTGGTAACTGTTACAATCTGCGATAGATATACACCTGCCAAGTCGATTGGGGAACCTGACCTGAAGCCGCTCGGGTAACTGAAGGGTAATGCCATGTAACTGATAATTGATGGGGTCACTTATTATGTGATAAATAATACATTAAACTGATTCACTGATGTACTTACCAAAATATTATAATTTTGATAAATACGTGATGATTTCTAAAGATACAGGCAATGAACGTACATGGTACTTTTAATGAAATTCACTGAAATGGGATTATGCACAAAAAGGCAAGGAAATGATAGATTAGGCCCTGATTCTATACAAAAATATCATTGTAGAAACATATAGTTAGCAAATGTACTTTTTTATAGCTAATATTTTAGTAAAGGAAAAGTAAGAGTATAACAAGGGCTTAGAAAGAATGACTCGTAACTTAGTCTTCCAATCTCTGATTGAGACCCAAAACCCAAATATTGAAAGCTTATGAAGTCCAAAAAATGTTCATTTAGAAGACAAAACACGATTCCCACCATAGAATTCCCAAAATGGGGCTAGAACACAAGTACGTCAGTTTTAGTCTAAACTACGCAGTTCTGGTAAAACGACCATAATTTTTTCCGCAGATCTCGGATTAAGACAATTCAAAAGTCATTTGAAAGCTAACACACTAAACTATCTACCCACCAAAAATCATAATTTTTCAATAGGTTGATAATTACCAGTTTAATCACAAAACTTGCCCTGTTTTCTAAAATTTTCCAGCCTTCACTGTCAAGGCGTTCTTCTTTCTTTTCACACAATTCCCCATCCAAAATCACACCTTAGAGTCATGTAACAAGGTTTTGGTCATTCCCATCACCATACAAAATCATCACACTCAATTTCACTTCAAAATCATTTACATCAAACATCATTTTTCAATCAAATATACACTAATAACATGCTTACTATCAAAGGAAGGTTAAACACTTGTATAATCAATAAAACCCTAACTTTTGGCCAACTTTCACTTCGTCCAAGATCACCAAGAACATCCTTATAACATTATTAAAGATTAAAATCACTAAATCCAATACAAGAATCCAAGAAAAACAAACTTTCCACTTAAAACTTGCATGATTATGAATAACCCTTATCGTAACATGCTCCAAACTCAACTCCACCATGATCAACATCAAAATAGCTCTGGTTTCTTATCAAAACATCTTGATCAATAATCAAAAATATCAAAACAAGAATCAAAACAAAGACAAAAATCAAAACCAACACGATCAAGATTAAAGTTACTCACGTCAAGCTTGATAAAAGTAAAGATGGAGGTGATGTTTGGTGGTTTTGACGATGGAGGATGGTGGCTAGTGGTACTAGGGTGTTGGGAGAGTTAGAGGCAGCCCAAAGCTGGCCGAAAACACCAAGATCAACTAGGGGAGGGAGGCTGGCGTGTTAGAGAGAGAAATGAGAGAGAAGATGAGTTTGAGTTTGGGTTGAATTTTATTGACTTATCTAACAACTTGGCCGAATTTTTATCTTGAAAAGTGACTTGTAGCTAACCATGGTTAAGTTTAACTATGATAATTAGCTAGGTTAATATGCAAACTTGTTGAGCTTCAAATTGGACCGAAATAAGTTGGGTTCGAGAATAAAACGTTTCGTAATGATAATATTTTTGTAAAACTCAAAATTAAATTTTTACGATGTTAAGGAAAACAAAATAAATTACTTAGATTAAACTTGTTAGGGCCTACTATCAATCCTTCCAAAACTTTCGTTAATAATTAAATAAATAAATAAAACCCAATTGTCAAGTGAGGGCCCAAATAAATTTTTCCCCACTGGGATGAATAAATGTGGTAAATAAATATGAGAAAATCTTTAATATGAAATGATTAAATAAATTAACATGATTCAGGGTTGGGCTATTAAAGCCTTCTCTCTTTAAAGTGTTTTGTCTTCGAAACTTAAGAACTTTACCATGCCATGTAAGATCACCTCAAATAGATGTGAGTACTTGGCTTTCATTTCCTCTTCAGTATCCCAAGTAGCTTCTTGGGAGGTATAATTTTACCATATTACTTTGACTAGAGGTATATGCTTGTTGCGTAACTGCTTAATCTTGAGATCTAGTATTTGAATTGGTCACTCTTCATACACTAAATCTGCAGTAATTTCAATAGGTTCAGATGCAATGGTGTGATTTGGATCTGGGATATACTTTCTAAGCTGAGAGATGTGAAACACGTTATGTACGTGTTCAAGTTCTACTGATAGATCTAGGCAATATGCTACAGGATTCAACTTTTCAATGATTTCATATGGTCCAATATATCTTGGACTCAGTTTTCCACGTGCTCCGAACCTCTTGATACCCTTAGTTGGCAAAACTTTCAGAAAAACTTTGTCACCTACTTGAAACTCCAGAGGCCTCCTTCTCTTGTCCGCATAACTCTTTTGCCGACTCTGGGCAACCTTAATATGCTCTCGAATCCTTCTTATTGTTTTCATGGTTTCCTAGATCATTTTAGGGCATATAATCAATGCCTCATCCAAGTCACTCCAACACAGTAGGATTCTACACTTTCTCCCATATAAAGCCTTAAATGGGGCCATTCTGATAGTGAATTGGTAGCTACTGTTATAAGAAAACTCCACCAACGGTAAATTGTCTTCCCACTTCCCTTGGAACTCCAACACATAAGCTCTTAACATGTCCTCTAGAATTTGATTCACTCTTTCTGTCTGCCCATCTGTCTCAGGATGATAAGAGCTACTTAAGTTCAATTTGGTCCCAAAGGCCTTCTGAAGTACCTGCTAAAAACGGGTTTGAAATCTTTGATCCCTATCTGATGCTATGTCTAAGGGAATCCCGTGTAGACGGACTATCCCTTTAGCATACAATTAATCAAGTTTTTCAACTCCCCAAGATCCTTAATTAGCAGAAAATGGGCCAACTTAGTAAGTTGATCAACTATAACCCAGATAGTAATCTTTTTCGAGGCAGAAAGGGGTAAACCCGTAATGAAGTCTGAGGAGATTGAATGCCACTTTCAAGTGGAAATTTCTAGGGGTTGCAGTTCACCTATAGGATGCTGATGCTCTGCTTTAACTTTCTGGCATGTTAGACACTTATCTACATATTCTGTAATCTCTTTCTTCATATTATTCCACCAGAAGTATTTCCTTAAGTCTTTGTGCATCTTTGTGCCTCCTGGATACACCGAGTAGCGAGTATTGTGAGCCTCCTCCAGGAACTGTTTCCTCAATTCCTCATTTCTGGGTACACATAAACGATTCTGTAATCGCAGGGTCCCATCCTTATGCATTACAAACCCAGGAGACCTTCATTTCTCTAAATTTTGCTTTATTCTTTGGAGTTCAGGATCACTTTCATGGTTCGCCGAATCACCTCCACTATGGAAGGTTGTAAGGTAAGTGATGATAATTGCACATTTGCTTGTCCATGGGACACCAATTGAATTCCTAAGTCCGTAAGCTCTCTCATGAGACTCAACTGAGTAATCACCACAATGCTTGGGCTATGTTGTGCCTTCCTACTCAAGGCATCTGCTACAACACTTGCTTTTTCTGGATGATATTGAATCTGTAAATCATAACCTTTAAGAAACTCAAGCCAATGCTGTTGTCTCAATTTGAGCTCCTTCTGGGTGAAGATATACTTCAGACTTTGATGGTCAGTATACATCTTACATGGTACCCCATATAAGTAATGTCTCCAAATTTTCAATGCAAAGACCACAGCTATTAACTCCAGGTTATAGGTAGAGTAATTTTTCTCATAAAGCTTGAGCTGTCGAGAGGTATAAGCTACTATCTTGTCTTCCTGTATCAGTACACACCCCAAACTGTCCTTTGAAGCATCACTATAGATGGTATACTCCTTGCCTTCAACTAGTAGGTTAAAGATTGGGGCGGTAGTTAATTGCTGCCTTAACTCCTGAAAGGCTCTTTCACACTTCTCTGTCCACTCAAATTTATTCTCTTTCTTCAGCAGATTGGTCATAGGTGAAGCTATTTTTGAAAAGTCCTTGACGAAGCTTTGATAATAGTCCGCTAAACCCAGAAAGCTTCTAATCTCAGTGATGTTAGTAGGCCTTGACCATTCCGTGACTGCCTTCACCTTTTGGGGGTCAACTTTGATTCCTTCTTTTGCAACCACATGACCCACGAACACCACTTCTCCCAGCCAAAATTCACACTTCTTTAATTTTCCATAAAGTTGATGCTCCCTCAGGGTTTGCAACACCATTCTCAAATGATCAGCATGTTCCTCTTTGTCCTTAGAATAGATAAGGATGTCATCTATAAACACCACGACAAACATGTCTAAGTAGGGTCTGATGACTCTGTTCATAAATCCATGAAAGTTGCGGGGGCATTGGTGAGGCCAAACGGCATTACTGTAAACTTATAATGACCATACCTGGTCCTAAATGCAGTTTTAGGGATATCTTCAGGTTTAATCCTAAGTTGATGGTACCCTGACCTCAAATCAATCTTAGAAAAGACTCTTGCTTCTTACAGTTGGTCAAACAAGTCATCTATTCGCAGCAAAGGGTATTTGTTTTTGATGGTGATCTTGTTTAACTCTCTGTAATCAATACATAGCCTTAAGATTCCATCCTTTTTATTTACGAACAACACTGGGCACCCCATGGGGACACACTTGGCCTGATAAATCTCTCTTGCAACAGTTCATCTAACTGAATCTTCAATTCTTTAAGCTCAGTTGGGGTCATACGATATGGGGTTTCGGAGATAGGTTGGGCACCTGAGATTAATTCAATTCCAAAATCAATTTCCCTCTGTTGGGGTAATCCTGATAATTTCTTAGGAAAAACATCTTCAAACTCACAAACTCCAGAAATATTTACTACTTTCTCTTCTTTTGTTTAGGTTTCAATAGCATAACACCAATATCCAATACACCCTTGACATAATAGCTTACTTGCTTTCATAGCAAAAATCAAGCGATAAGATTCTTCTTCTCTCTGCCCATAGAAATATACTTTCCTTCCTTTTTCATCCTTTAAAATAACCTTAAGATCTTCACAGTCAATCTTAGCTCCATAGGTGTGCAACCAATTCATTCTGAAAATGATATAAAAATCAGATAAATCAAATTAAATCAGATCCACATGAACCAATGGTAATGGGAACAAGTTTATAGGAGATAGGGTTCTCAATCATAGAATCATTGGGTAGTTTGATCTTATAATTGGTTTTCGTCCTCCTCTCCTCCAGGTTCAATTACATGGTAGATCGGGTGGATATAAATGAATGAGTAGTACTCGAATCAAATAATACACAAAATTACTTTGAATTTAAAAAGAGAGCTCCAGTGACTACCGTACCAGAGGTGGCAGCTTCCTTCTTGCTCATTACATATGTTCCTCCTATTGCTGCAGGCATGGGTGGTGGGGCCTCTTGGCGAGGTGGGGCCAAGGGTTTTGCTGCACCTTTATCTACCGCCTTCAACCTTTGGGGGCATGCAATAATAAGGTGTTTAGCGCTTCCGTGCCACATGCACTTGTTGGTTCCTACTCGACATTCAGGGATGATGTGATTGATTCATCCACACTTCGCATAGGGCTCTGTCAAGCCTGCAGCACGGCTCTTAGGAGGAGCAAGAGAAGGTTTCTTCTAGTTCACACTCTCGCTCGGTGTTCCTCGCTCAAACCCTTTTCTCTTTTGGTTGATCGGGTTCAAGGCTTTCAATTCTACCTTTACTCGCTCCACTTCAGCGGCTCGCTCATATAGCTCTTGGTAAGTCAAGATTGATTGCCCAGTTAACTGATTTCGAATGTAGAAGGCCAAACTCTCTTCAAACCTTCTCATCTTTAACCTTTCATATGATACAAACTCAGGAGCAAATCCGAATAATTTAGTGAACTTACTGGCACACTGCATCACAGTCATGTTGCCATTCATTTTCAGCTCCATAAACTTTTTCTTCTTTTGCCTTTGGACCATAATTGGGTAAAATTTTTCCCTAAACTCACTCAGGAATTTATTTCAGGTGAATTCAGGCCCTACAAGCTTATCCTTAATGGTGTTCCACCAAATTTCAGCTTCATCAGTCAAATAATTCATCCTAATGTTTACTTTCGTTTCTTCTAGCACCTCTATTACTGTAAAAGTTTCCTCCATTCTCCTTACCCATTCTTCCAATATTACTGGGTCATAAGTTCCATCATACACTTTAGGGTTGCGTCGTGCTATCTGTATGCTAATTTATCCTCTTTAGGAGGGGTTTTAGTAGGTACTTAGGGAATCCACTTCATCAGTTCAGCTACGAAGGCCGACCAGTACTTCGGGTCCCCAATGTTATTAGCTAACTTCAAGGAAATTGGTGGCATTCGGCCAAAATTTGGTGGCACATGATGTGAGGCTTATTTACCCGATCCCTGACCATGATTGCGATTTCCTCTACATGAATATTCGTGCCAAAAATGTGTTATTTTTATGATACTTTTATACTTGATTTATGGTCCAAATAATTGTTATTTTTAGGATTTTATTTGATTTGATTTTGTTTTGTAGGTATTGAATAATTCGAACAAAATGAGAAAAAATAATAAAAAATGCCGGAAATGAAAATTCGAGCCACGAAGGATTGAAGGAGCAGCCCAAGAATCAGCCCAACCTTTCTTTTTATCCATCATCCAAAA
>NCQV01009383.1:0-12683 GCA_002740545.1 Lophocereus schottii | reverse complement strand
TTGAGACACTTGCTTGTGAACTAGATACTTTCATTACTAATGTAGCTGATGATGTGAGGTTGTCCAATATTTCGGGACTTCCTGAGCTTTGCAAGAAGTTTGTTCAAACAAAGAAGCATTTGAGCTTTCCCCACCTACATCAACTTTTGAAGCTTGCATTGATTTTACCAGTTTCCATGACAACTGTTGAAAGAGTGTTATCTGCGATGAAGTTCATCAAGACCAAATTACGGAACAAAATATCAGATGAATTTTTAAATGATACTGTTGTTACTTATTTTGAGATTGATATTTTTAAAAGTCTCTCAAATGACAATATCATGTTTTACTTTCAAAACATGAGATCTCGTCGAGGATAACTTTCTTGAATGTAGTAGCTATGCATTTCGTTTTTAGAACTATTAAAGTTTATATTATGTGTACTATTAATCTCGCCCTCCCTTGGTTTCAATCCTGACTCCACCCCTGCTACTATATAAGACATAGATGTACTTTAGCATATGCATGTATATACCATAAAGTAATGATGGTGATCTTCATGTTGATGTCTTTATGAATTACATATTAACTCCAAGCAAAAAGGGAGCACATGAATGGTTTGTTCATGATACAATACAGTGTTTGAACATGTATTCTTGTTTACCGATTATTTGTGTGGGTTCAATTTAGATCTTATAGGATGGGGAAGAAAGGAAAAATCATTAAAATAATAACTAATTCTTGCAAATGTTGTTGTAAATATCGTGAGGTAGGTGTTGTCAGTGAATATCTTAATTAGAGGTGTTTCAAAGTGTGCACAAAACTGCATATTTGATTATTTTTGTAGAAATACTACTACTGGTTGTCTGAGCATGACTGAAAAATGCGTAAGAGTTTCGAAATTAGAGGTGCAAAACTATTGACGAACTTGTTCTCTTATTCACGCAAGTCAGGCACGGTGCCTGATTTTGAATCCCTTGACAACTTGCAACACCTCCAAAAGTATTGGGAGAGCCCTAATTTCTAGAAATTGAGTTCCCAAAACAAGAAAAACAGCAACAATGATCCCCAAGGTGTGGGTCCCTCCTTGCGAACATATTGGGCCATCCCATTCACTGAGTGGCATAGACGCATAGTAATAATCTCAATCTTTAAGTAATGGTTCTTATTCATATATTATTATAACACATTATTGGTGCATTTTGTACAATAATTCACGCTTCAAATTAAAGGGAACCAATTATCTATGAGTTGTACAAGGACACCCACTAGCACAGGGGAAAGGGCAAGCAAGTCACTTGGGTGTATAAGAAATCGGAGATGATCAGAATGGTATGATTGAACTCAAACTATGATAAAATAAGTTTTCGAATAAAATATAGGTTCTGGTTGTTGGATTTGCTTACCATAATCAACCAATCATTGTTAATGTTCATGGGTTCATCTATAAGAGGAGCACACAAAGAGATGGCAAGAGTACAAGAACTCTCAGCCATCTATGAAGCACACTTACCAAGGCCCTCCACTTTTAGAAGGTGACATTTGTGTTCAACGCAACCTCAATAGCAATGGCCGCAAGTATGGCTTTGGTGTTGAGTGGGTTATGTTGAAGCGGCAGTCTCGCCCATCAGTTTCCACTCGTTCGGCCTCTGTCAACAACTAGATGCATGCAAAATGGTGACAAGGTTAAATGAGAGTGTTAGTAAAGCTGTCTACGAGACTTGAGAAGAAGAGATCCGTAAAAAGATGGAGGAGGATGTGACGGCAAAACTCATTGTACAATTCAACAATCAGTGGCTTGAGAAGGAAGCCAAATTTTAAATTAAGCTAGCTCAAGAAAAAAATGCGAGCAAGGAAGAAGGTGAAGAGCAAGATAAGCAAGCTTTGGAGTTTCTTCAAGAGTCAACAAGTGGGGTCCTCAACGGCATCTCGCGACACGACACCTTCAAAAGATGATGATTAAGAAGATGATGTTGATGAGAAGGAGATAATCAACTTGGGTGATGACTCCCATGAGTAAGTTGTGCCATCTTTGATCTTGGACCGTTGTTAGTATCTTATGATATTAGTTTCGAACTGATGTTATATGATATCGATTTGTTCTTGAACTACTTATCACATATTACAGCGGTGCTACTGTATTTTAATTATGGACTGCGTTATTAAATTCTCAATACAATTATGTCACTAATGTTGTTATATTATTTTGTTCACTTTGCACATTGCATAATTATGGAAGCCAAAATTTTCAAAATTTCAAATAATTTCTGACTTTATGACGGACTCAGTTAAAAATTGTGGTGGAAAATACTTTTTTGCGCCAAAATTTTTGACGAAGTCGGTCACTAATCCTGGCCAAAAAGTATGGCACCAATACAAATAGGCAATCTTCCCAGATCTAGCAATTTTTTACGGAGTTCATCACTAATCTCCATCAAAAGTATGACACTAACATAAACCTGAAATCTTCTAAGATCTAACAGGAATTTTGACACGGGCAAATTTTTCGTCAAAATTACCGTCAAAAAGAGTTTTGACGGAGTGTCAGTCCATAAAAATTTTTACCAGTATCGTACTGAAGGATATTCAGTCTATCAGTATGATCCATCAACAAAGATTTTGATGGACTATCAGTCTATCAAAATTTTTCTATTAGTATCTTTGACGGTCGATCGAAATGTCTATTTCAATGAGTGATTTTTTCATGGATATAACATTCGTCAAAATTCCCGTCAGTAGGCCAACTTTGTGGTCAAAATTTGCACATTTTTCGTCAAAAATTCCACCGCAGTTAGGCTTTTTTCTTGTAGTATATATGCACACACACTCACGCAGATGCACATTTATGTGTGTGCGCGAGCATCTTTGTTCATTTGTATATGTATATATATGTAAATATGTATAATTCCAAGCTAAATATTTGACACATGCAAGCTCTTATAGCCTAGCCTCGACATTAATTTTTAGCCTAAATTAAAGCATATCAGGAAATATTAAACGATTTTGGTTTCCATTATTATTATTTTCACCTTTCCTTTTATTTTTTTAAAAATATACATAATAAAAGGTTCGTTGAATCCAATAACAATGTTGTTGCCTTTCTCGTTTTTTAAAGAACATACATAATCAAAAAAATTGTAATAAAATAATTACCATTTGCATTTCTAATTTTTTTAAATATATATATATGTGTGTGTCTGTGTGTCTGTGTGTATTAAAAGAATCTTACTCCGATTTTACTATTGTAACTCTCCAAGTTTTGGAAAAATACATGATAAAAGCCTCAAATCTACGAAACTAAAATGCACTTCTACAATGTACAGTACCAGTGCACCTTTCTCCTTGTAGCGATATTACTTGACACAGGCTCTCTGCTCTCTCTATAAGAATGAAAAATGTGGGAATTAGGTGAGAGAATTTAGTTCTTGTACATTTTTCCACTTGGTTTATTCCTTAACTAATACATTCAAGCATGAGCATTTCGAATTTGCAACATTACTTTCGGTACTTTTAAATTACAAATAATATTGTAAAGTTTTCAATATTATTTTTGCTATTTTCGAATAACAAGTAATATGCTTCTTCTTTGTTTGTTTAAATTGTAGGATGTCATCTATTTGAAAAAGTTTACAAAGTTAAAGGTCCTCTTATGATTTGGTCTTATATGCCTGTTAACCTATTGTCATAGTATATTTCTGTCATATTTTTATACTTTTTATCTTTAACCTCGCATATATTCTTAGATTATCCCTCCAAAAAGTTTACATTGGTTAAGGTATTCTTATGATTTCTTCTCATGTGCCCTCTTCTATTCTTTCAACACGTGCTATTCTCACAAATTTTATAAAATAATTAAAAGCTTAACATTTTCTTTTTTAAAAAAAATACAAGTTATGCCTCAAAGTAATGTCATTCAACAAATAGGAAAATGGAAAAGATGTTCGCAATAAATCTGGAGCTATTAAGTATGAAAGTTCTTTTTATTTTTAAAATTTTATTATGTTGTTTGCAATAAATAGAGGTTTTATTTTGAGCGATCTTCAAAGGATGGAAATGATGTTGTTTGCAATAAATACAAGTTTCACTTTTTCTTTTCAAATAATAGGAAGATTTTTTCCCTTTTTACAAGTACTTTTTCTAGATCTATTTAGTATGGAAAATGGAAATGTTCTTCACAATTTTATGATGTTGTTTCACTTCTTATTTTGATTTTTTTCCCAAAAAAGACAATATTTAGTAAAAAAAACTCATGATAATTATCGTGGTATTTTTTCGTGACTTATTTTGTGCTTGGCTTGCCTTGCATGGAGGTTACTCACTTCTGATAGAGTAAGATCTCGAAGGCAACTTGCATATTGTAGTCTATGTACAACTAATATTGAATCCCATAAACGCCTATTCTTTCGAAGCCCTATGGCTGTTGTGATTTAGAATTCTCTTCTTGATCGGTTGAGAGTGATGATTGTAGGAGACCTCCCTTGAGCAGATTGTGAGCATGTTTGGTAAAACTAGTTGTTTTAGTAATTGTTAGCTGTTTTACTAGCTCTTTGCGGTTTCGCTAGTGATCAGCTGTGGTCCATTAGTGGTTTTGGTTAGCTATTCAACTAGCAATTTAAAATAAATATGTTCGGTAAATCTAGCTGTTGAAATTGCAAATTTTTGTAAAATGACTCAAAAGGGCACAAGAAATAAAGGTTTTTAGTAAATAAAAGGAAAAATTTTGTAATTTGTAATGCAATCACTTAGTATTGGTTCTTAAAAGCTACATTCATTAGCTTTTGAAAAACACTACATAAACCTCTAACCATTACCTCATCAACTAGTTTATCGAATACTTTTAAGTAGTGGTCCATAACATTTTGACCACTACAAACCACTAACCTTTACTTCAACCTTTATTACCAAACACAGCTTATATCTTGGATGACCAGGAAGACTCGTGATAGGAATGTTAGGTCAAGGGCCTTGCGAGCCTTCCTCTGTGCTGCCATTTATGATGTTTAGAGAGAGAGAAAATATAGAAAGTTACAAACTAGATGTGGAGCCATTAAAGGAATTGTGTATTACATCCAATTCTATGCGTGTACTAGGATAGGTAGATATTTAGGGGAACATTACTTGAGCTTGTTTCTGTGAGCAACTTGGGGCCTATATACTGCCCCTACCCAGGTATGCCTGGATCTAGTTTGTAAAATATTATACTAATATGTGATCCCTGCTTTTGGAATAACACAATCCACTTACGTTGCTCCCAAAAAAAACTAAAAAAACCCAATGACGTTTCTACGATTAAAAACTCATCAATCTCAATTTCTTCTTTATCTAGAAATTGATCAATCATATGTGTGTTACTTAACATATAACTAACAATAGTATATATGGTAAAAGGTGAATGGTCTATAATATCCAATAAATCAACTCGACTAAAGTTGTAATAAAGATTTAGAGCACGATTTGAATCTAAATCTTTAATGGGGATTCCATAACCTGGGTAGGTGGTAAAGCTTATGTTTTGATACATACGGTCTCCTTTTAGGATACCGATTAGAGCTTCTGATCGATTTGCCAGGCCGTTATGCATCAATGTTCAAATGATGGGTGTGTCTAGTCCTTTTTGAAAACTAGCTTTTAATTGAATCCAGATTGCACCAAAATGAATATAACTGACTTTAGATCGATCTTTTTCAGGTAATTGTCAAATTTTTTGTTTAATTTGTTCTACGGTGATAAGTGTTAATTCGACTTTGCCGTCAGCTATGTCTCCAGGGATGGGCTGTTCTTGCATGCTAGTCCCGAAATACTGGATATTCTTTCGTTTGAATATACTTAAAAAGGTCTTTCTAAAGCCTTCATGACTTTCGATTTTCATGTTTTTAGACATAATCTTCTGAAATTTCTTTTTATCAAAAAGAATCTCTTTAGAGTAGGTACGTGAGGATTCTCCTTCCTCGTACTGTTCGTGTCCTTCAGTCTGATTCATCATCTGACGAGCTGCTTAAATAAGTTAAGGCGATGATCTCATCTTCAAATTCGATGTCTGAATATTGCACCTCTTCGTACCCTGTCATTTGATCAAACAATTCGTTAGAACAAACTCTGGCGAAATTAATTTGCTTTGGGCATTCATTCGCAAAATGGCCTTTCTCGTTGCAATTCCAGCACTTGCAATCTTGTTTTTGAATCTGTTTAGAGGTCGATTTAGGTTCCTCCTTCTTATTTTTTTATTCTGTCTCTTAAAGAACCTATTCTTTTTCTTGAAGGGTTTGCAAGATTTCTTTATCTTCTTTCCTTGTTGCTTTTTGCTTTAAACTTCTTCTTTTTAGAAGGTTTATCTGAAGAGTAACCAAATTTGCTAGGATAATATAACTGATCCTTGCACTTCAACTTCTTTTGATCCTTTTGAAGTCGCTTTCTTTTGTATGCCTTTTCACATTCGTATGCCAATGTGATTCTAGCAAATTCGATACGTGCTCCTAACGTATATGTCCTTTCTGGCTATCTATAGCCTTCCATCTGTTGAATAGTAAATCACTCCATGGAAATGGTAGTTTAGTGAAAAACATATCATTATGAAAATTTAATGAATTTTGATTTGCTGATGAGATCTTAGCTTTATAATATATTTTTCGAATTCACATATATATGCATCAAAATATTGATCTCACATATTTGCAAATTGTGAAGCATAGTAAGATACTTTTGCTTTTTAATTCGTTTTTCATTCAAACGATGTTGAGCATAATCTTTGCCTAAAACTTCTCTTTGAATTTCGTTCTCAATCGCACTGATGATTGTCTTATTATCATTAGTGGTTGTTCCTCCTAGATACCTTACCTTAGTTTCTTCTAGTAAAGCTAAAAATATACATATACATATACATACATATATATATATATATATATGTGTGTGTGTGTGTGTGTACATGCATACATATATATGTGTGTGTAATTATATAATTGAACTTTAAAAATTATTTAAAACAAATTGGTTGGTTTAAGAAAATATGAAAGTAGTTATATAATCAAACCTCTTATCCTCATCAACATAACTGAAGGTAAAAAATTAAAAGCAATCTTAATTAAAAAATTTCAAGTAAAAAAAAATTTAGTTGTATAGAATAAGTAAATTAAAAAATTTATGTAAATAAATAAATAAGTTGAATACTTAAGTAATTTAAAAAATAAAAAGAGAAGGCAACGAAAATAAAATATGGACTGTCTGTTTAGCGAGATTTGATTCACTGATCACTTTCATTTCACGAGGAAATTGCTGTCACGTCTCTTCCACATGCATTCCATGACTTCAGTGTGATTTATAGTGAATAAACAAAGGACGGGTAGATGTGGCTAGTGTCCACCCAGTTGTACGCAATAATTTAACTTATTAGTAAGGATAAAGAGAATATTTTTTATCTTTGGTGGTTCTTTACTTTTCCTTTTTTAGGCGAGATTATTTATTCTCCAGTTCATTCATCCTCATTATTGTTCTCTTTCGTCATATAATCAAATTGATTTTTTAATTGACCAAAAATTTATAAATAGACATTTTTAAATAGAAATAAATAACTATTTTTATTCAATAATAATGTACAATAAAATTATATTCCCCTAAAACATTGTCATAATCAAACAATATCACATATATAATATTTGTGCACTAATATATGCAATAATGGTTGTTAGTATATATAGTGATGCTCACTAACGCATAAAATAAGTGATTATCGTTGTTGTTATCGTTATATTATAAAATTAAAAACACTATACTTACTAATATAAGCAATAATGCTCACTAATATGTACTCTCATTAGTACATGGGTTAGAGAGTTAATATCTAACTCTAGTGAGTTGGGATGAATTTATATGGAAAAAAGCATTTCATATACTTGAGTGAACTAATAGATACTTGAGGATTTCATTTGCATTTTTAGTGAGGAACATGACTAACACTATGTAGAAACCTAAAAAGTGTCTCCTTTTTACAAAATACCCAATGATGATAATCCAATATAGCAAGGCCTATGGACCCCAAATATTGAAAATGAAGAGTTTTAAAATATGCCAACATCTCTTAGCCAACACATCCTGATGCATACTAACCCCCAAATCAACTCTTGGGTACACTCTTATTCACACCAAAGTTCAAGCCAAGTTTCATTGGATAAGATGGTTACCACTCCAACATTTCACTTACTTTTGACTTGACTTCTCACCAACTAATCAATGTCCAATTAGGGCGATATATGCTTCTCACCAATATTTCACTTAAATGCAATTCTACAATGTATAGTACTGGCGCACCTTTCCCCTCGTAGCGATATTACTTAGCACAAGCTCTCCACTCTCTTTAAAATAATGAAAAATGTAGGAATTTTGGTGAGGGAATTTAGTTCTTGTACACTTTTTCACTTGGTTTATTCCTTAGCTAATACATTCAAGCATAAGCATTTTGAATTCGTAGCATTATTTTTGCTATTTTTGAATAACAAGTAATGTGCTTCTTCTTTGTTTGTTTAAATTGTAAGATATAATCTATTCGAAAAAGTTTACAGAGTTCAAGGTCTTCTTATGATTTCGTCTTATATGCCCATTGACCTATTGTCATAGCATATTTCTCTCATATTTTTATACTTTTTATCTTTGACCTTGCATATATTCTTAGATTATCCGTCCAAAAAGCTTGCATTGCTTAAGGTATTCTTATGATTTCTTTTTGCATGTCCTCTTCTATTCTTTCGAGACATGCCATTCTCACAAATTTTATAAAATAATTAAAAGCTTTACTTTTTCTTTTTGAAAAATATAAGTTTATCCCTCAAAGTAATGTCATTCAACAAATAAGGAAATGGAAAGGCTGTTGTTCGTAATAATTCTAGAGCTATTAAATATGGAAGATTTTTTTTCATTTTAAATTTTATTATATTGTTCGAAATAAATAGATGTTTTATTTTGAGCTATCCTTCAAAGGATGGAAATGATGTTTGCAATAAACACAAGTTTCTTTCTTTTCAAAAAATAGGAATATTTTTTTTTCTTTTTATAGGTACTTTTTCTAGAGCTATTAAGTATGGAAAATGCAAATGACGTAGTTTGAAATTTTATGAATTTTTTTACTTATTGTTTTAAATTTTTTTCCCAAAAAAGGCAACATTTAATCAAAAACTCATGACAATTACCGTGGTATTTCTTTATGACTCATTTTGTGCTTGGCTTGCCCTTCATTGGAGATTACTCACTTATGATAAAGTACTAGCAATATCTCAAGGAAACTTGCATATTGCAGTGTATGTAAAGCTTATATTAAATCCCATAAACGCCTATTATTTCGATGTCCTGTGGTTGTTGCGATTGGAATTCTCGTCTTGATTGGCTGGGAGTGATGATTATAGGGAATCTCGCTTGAGCAGATTACATCTTGGATGAACAGGAAGGCTCATGATGGGAATGTTAGGTCAGGCTTTGCGAGCATGCCTCTATGCTGCCATTTATGAAGTTTAGAGAGAGAGAGAGAGAGAGAGAGAGAAACTCTAGGAAGTTCCAAACTAGGCGTAGAGTCACTGACAGAATTGTGTATTGCATCTAATTCTATGTGTGCACTAGGATAGGTAGACATTTGGGGGAATATTACTTGAGCTTGTTTGCGTGAGCAACCTGGGGCCTACATACTGCCCTCACCCAGGTATGCCTAGCTCTAGCTCTGGTTTGTAAAGTTAGATACTGACGTGTGATCCCTGCTTTTGGAGTAATACAATCCATTTAACCTTGCTTAAAACCCCCAAAAAAAAAAAAAACTCAATGATGATTACTAAGATTAAAAACTCATGATATTTTTCATGTATTGCATGGGCACAGAAATACTAGTTAAATATTTATCTAATGATATCTCCTTTTGAAATAATTATTAGGTAAGACGTCGATATAAGGTCTTTGTTCATTAGAGTTTTCCAATGCTTAATTTTAACCTGACAGTAAGAGGCATATAGTTAAATCCTCATGTTGAACATTTTAATTTATTATCTAAATTTACTAGGCATATCAAATAAATAAACATAACATTCGAATGGCTTATTAGAGTAGAATTAACACCACATACGTAAGGTTTTGTATACAATTGTTGTATCAAACAATTGGTTATACAGAAGTAATAATACAATCGGTTGCACAAAATTAAGCAAATTTCAACTGACTGAAAGTGCTGTATACCCCACTAAATTATGTTACTATACATCTAGTTTCACTCACTTAAAATACTGTATAGCTTACTAAAATATTCTTGTAAGCTGAAACACATTTTATGTGAGCTAACAGATACCTCTGCTAAGAAGGTAGATCCAAACCAACACGGCTTATATAACTCTTTCTTGCTCTGTTGAAATACTATGTAGCTCACTAATGCTTGCTATTGTGCAAAAAGAACATGCTATTGTACATTTGAAACTTGCTAAATTATGTTCTAGTCGTCGATACTATTCTTTTTTAGTGAGCCATGATGTTTTTTAGTAAGTTGTAATAGTCCCTTGTTTAGTTATGAAATATATTTGATGGTCAATGTAATTTAGTGAGGAGTACTAATTGTGTAAAATAAAAAAGATGAGCAAATATATAATATACAATTTGAGTGAGCACACNNNNATTCTTATTCATATTTTGACATATGATTTGTTAGTAAGCTGTATTGTGACTTCTGGTGAGTTATGACATATATTTTATGAGTAATACTTTATATTTATCTTATAACGTGTTGTGATAAATCTTGTGGTTAACTGAAAAATAACATTCTTTAAATGCACATGAATCACATACTTGAAAAGTTTCAATTGCTTGTCTATTTTTTTTTCCTATGATATTTATTTAGTGGGCAGTGATAAATCTTTAGTGAGTTATAAAATATATTATAGAGTCCCATCTAGCCAGTTTAATGAGGATACACAAATAGGTCCAGGAAGTCTCAATTTACCATCCAAAGTCCAAAGGATCACTCACATTTTGCAGAGGAATCAAACAGGTTCATCCGGGTTCAGGGCAAATTTCAAGCCCGGTTTTGTGTTCCTAATTAATTAGGCCTCCTTGAGGTTCAAGTCAAATATTTTTTGCATATTCAGGTTCCTCAAGATGTTAGCTATCTAGTTCAAGTAAGAAAATCAAGTTAAATTAGGTGGATACTGAAGAACCAAGGCCATTTTGTAACCTGCATTGGATTTCCCCCGCTTCTGTTTAGCTAAGGTTTTTGCCTAGCAAATGATGATTGAAACTTGATTTCCCATTATAGGGAGTTAGTAGACATCATAAGGCTTCCTCCCATGGAAGTAAATCTGAAACATACTCACTTTTTGCAAGAGAAATGTGGTGCCTGAAAACTACTTGCAAACTATCCGGTTCTATCCGATTGGTGCATTTAGTGGTTTCTCTTCTTTTTGCCTTCCAACCAAGACCAACTAGCATGATTTGGTAGTCACGGGAAGTTGTAGCATAATCATGTATCCTTTTCAGCCCAACCAATTGCTAAACAAATGATAATTAATGGGGAGAAAGGCAAGAATGCCCCCATTGGCTTGCCGTAAAGTGCTTACTACTAGCAAGCAACCTTCCTTCTTAAGGCCTAATGAAGAGCTTAGGAAGATTTCAGGCTTTAATATTTTGTCTACAACACTCATTACTTGTAATCAGTTTGCTTAATCATGCTTTGTAACTAAACCGAATGTAAGCCAACTTTAAGCATGGTTAGAGATTTCCTTAGCGTGAAGAAACCTCCTAATCTTTTCCTAGGCAGCCTGGACATGTATAAGCTAGGTAAGAAACTCCCTTTCTACTTAGAATGTTTTAGACTTGACTGAGAAAAGAGCTTTGCTCCTTTGATCAAATCAAACTACTTAGCTTGCTCATCCGTACTTAGGCCGAGTAAGCTGATGCTCAAGTGAAGTCTTACGCTTGTTTAAGTGGTATTTCTGGATCTTCTTCAAGTTTAAGGCCCTAACCTTAACCTTGGTGGTGTTATCTGTATCCAAGAATCAAGCTTAGTTCTATCTTTCATCCCACTTTCCTTTCGGATTCCCTTAACATTACAAAAAAAAAAAATGGTTTTTACCAACATGGATATTTCTGTTGTTACATTTACTGTTGGTAAAACCTTATACCAACAGATGTTAGTCTGTTGCTAGACTGTTGATAAAAAGAGGTGATGGTATTAGTTTTACCAACAGATATTATAATCTATCGTGATTTCTCCTTAATACCAACAGAATGAATCTATTGGTGAATGTCATTGTGTTACCAACAGAGACATAATATGTTGGTGATGGCAAGTATTACCAACAGATACTTCTGTTGGTCCTAAATCAACTGGCGACATAAATTATTCACCAACGTACTATATCTGTTGGTAATTATTTCCTTTTCCCGCCTTTTTAATCTTATCCAACAAGAAGATCTGTTGGTACTATTATATACCGCCAAAAAAAAATTTCCATCAAGCTGCGATTTGTTGGTAATTCTGTTCCTTCCCACACCTCATGATCCGAAACACTTAGTGACAATAGTCTATCCATTCAAGTGGGAACTATGTTTTCCAACAAATACATCTGTACAAAATCAAACCTGTAGGTATAATAGTTATCCATAATAGAAGAATCAATCCAAACAAAAGCACAATATTATTTAAAACTTTTCAAAAGTGCTATGCATTCACTAAAAGTTCATAACAAATA